>OMNV01000977.1:1353-11367 GCA_900303265.1 Brotula barbata | reverse complement strand
GAAAATTTTTTTTTTTTTTTTTTTTTTTTTATGAAGCTGCTCTGAAAAAAAACAAAAAACAAAACACATCTGTATACAAATTCCAAAAAGTAGCCGCTTAAGTCCAACTTTCCAACCTACCACTTCAGTCGCCACTTGTCCCTCTCATCCGTACCTATGACACACACACACACACACACACACACACACACAACACACACACAACAGACACACACGCAAGTCAACCTTTGTTTTGTCTTGTCTGTGTGTGTGTGTGTGTGTCACAGGCTTACCTTTATTTGCCAACATCAGTCTCTAATTACCGTAATTACTTAAATTGCTTGCAGATGCTCTCCATGGATCTCTTATCTGAAAACATCCTGTAACATCCGATGGCTTGATAACATCACATACGTTGCATATGCACTGCGTGTGTTTATGCGTTCGTGTGCATGTGGGTTAGTGTGCTTTGCTAGTACACGCCTAGTGCTAACATGTTGTACATCAAGCATGTATGATGGCAAAGGTGTGAGGTCATGTGTTGTTGTGACAGCGTCTGTACATTTGTCTTTGTTTGTACCTGTATGCGAACATGTTTCTGCTGCCCTTTGTGGTTGTGTGTGTGTGTGTGAGTGTGTGAGTTGGCTTGTGTCTGTTGATTTGTATGTGCATGAGCGTGTGAGGCTGGAAAGGTAGGATTACCAGATTGTTGTTCTAAGATAGGGTTGGATTACCAGGAAAGACAAAACGGAGGAAGGTCAAGAGCGAACGCATGAGGTGTGGCATGAGAAGGAAATAAAGAGATAGCTGGTGTGATGGTGAAGAGGAGGAGGAGGAGGAGGAAAACTTGGAAACAAGAGGGATCAAGAGAGAAAGAATAGGACGGGAGGGTGGAGGTAGAGGTTGTCAAATGGACAGGTACGGACAGAATGCCAATACAGGGAGTGCATTGAGTTTTAGATATGTCATAAGTACTAATGCAGTGCATATTCAGAACAAAACCTCTGCTACTTTAGGAAAAAAGACTTAAGACTTAACCAAGACTGAGGAAGTGATTCTCCTGTTTCCCCAGTCTGATATGATCTACAGATAGTGTGTAGTTACTTGTTCAGCTCTTATTTAATGAACTCCGTGTAACAAACACTCCGTCGAGATAATCAGTGATCACAGGATGGCTTTGTTACACTTTCAGAATTACATCCGAGACCACTTTAATTAGGAAGAGTGACAGCCACGTAAATGTTAGGATGTAACACCAGGCCGATCACATGTTTGGCTATAAGGGAACAAAACGGAGAGAGGATGAGGTCGTATCGTAGCATCGACAGTTTTCAAAGTTCCCCTCCTTATTAACAAAGTGCCATTGTTGCAATGTGTGAAATTGCATTTTTGAGTAGGTTTCAGCTATGTCGGCTCACATCCGCGCCGTCCAAGATTGATAAGACGATAATATCTATCCGAGTGTGAGAGCAAGGTTTTTAAGATGTCAGCACATAGTAAAAGGAAAACCTATTAGCAGGTAGAAATCTGGCCTCGGCAAACGATGCCCTCTAGTCCAGGATGAGGTTTTAAAATTCTGATCGGACCTCAACGTTTTATTTGGTCCCACTCGTGTGTGTGCTCCTTTAGAGTAAGACTCTAATGTCCATATTGGGTTGACCAAGAATGTCGATGCAAGCACAAGCTGACGTGTTTGCGGTCTCCGTGAGCAGCACTAATTGGAATGAATGGGGTGCCATCTTTGAACACTATAGCAGCTCCGCATCTCCGGTCCCATGTGGGTAGGCCTTGTGAATAAGTCATGGGGTGGTGAACCTGGCTTCCTGAATGAATGGAGGTTAACTTTTGATTGTTGCAAGATGAAGGAAAGAAGACAACAAGGAGAAAAAAAAAGAAGCTTGGCAACTCTTTTCTTCCCATCAATTACAGGCAGCTCCTCTCCGTCCCAACGTTTGCACAGCTGTGGAGTGCAGCCTTTATGTATCACACAATTACAATTCAGTTGGAACAATTGATGGCTTATTCTTTTCCTTGCTCACAATTTCCTTCGATTCTTCGGCGTGGTCTTGTCGGGGTTTGTTAGAGTGGGTCCCTCCTGTCATCTGTCTAAGCTGATTTGCAACCGCAGAAGGATGAGAGACTCAGTTTTTTTTTTTATATTGTTTTCTTATAAACGATGAATGTACATTTTATTTATTTTTTCATGTCAATTTTACACCCTGAAGGTAAATTGACATAATATAATATCAATTATTCAAATAACATCTGGTGTAAGGAAGCATTTAATGAAGCATAGGACGAACGGCTCGGCGATACAAACAGCGACTGAAACAAACAACAAACAGTGGCTAAGTTAAGTCATCTGCCCGTTCTCCCCTGCAGCCCATCGTGGAGTTTAGAAGTTTGCAGTCGTATCCCTGAATGATGGAAAAAGCACCTTTATTAAAGTGTGTTTATATTTGTCTGTGAACTGGCATCTGTCTGAGTGAAATAAATGCAGTGAAGTGGGGAGAGCGAAGCAATAAAGGTGGAGGCGTCTGGTTTCCTGAGCTTTATGCTAATCAGCCATCACTTATACATTCATTCTACTGCCACTGTCTGTTCAATGTCACCTCTCCGCCCCACACACACACACACTCACACACATATACATACATGCAAACACTTACATACAAGAACATATAAACAATCCTATATGCACACATCTCTCTCAAACGCTGCCTCTGTGTGAGTCTCTCATTCTTGTCACCATTTGTGTTTGTCCCTGACTTTAAATCACACGTGTCTCGCATTATTTTTATGTTAAACCATGAAATCAATACGTGTGTGAATGTGGAGTGATTCCATTTTTCAAAAACACTCAGAGTAGTGAGTGAGTGCATCTGGCATTCCGAGCTGGAGCATCCATGATCTATGATCTCACACTTGCTCACATGCACGTTTAACATCCAAACAGCTGTTACCTGTATGTGTGTGTGCGTGTGTGTGTCATCGCACCTGTAAGTGAAGCACACAGGTGCTGAGTAAGAGTGAGCTCTGTCTCTGTGCCTCTCACTCTCTCACATGCAGACGCTCAATGAGGTGAGATGTGGCTGAGACCAACATGTCATTAAAATGCGTCCCTTTGTCAGTCCGTTCTCATGTCCGAATTTGTTGCTGTGATATTGTGCGTCTAGTTGTGTGATGAAGTTTTAAGTTAAGTCAAATTGAGCATTTAAATAAAGATAATGAGTGAAATATGTCTCTAATGGTTCAGTTTAAACTGCAGTGTGACATCTCAAGTGTCATAATTAACAATATCCAACTATTCAGAAATGCATTAATGTGATTCTTAACATTCTGATAAATCCTGTCATGATTGCACTCATATGAATTTGGAAGATCTGCATAAAATCTGATCGTCTTCATTTTGCCTCATGTACAAAAAGTACACGTTTGTTTTTTGATGTGCTAATAATACCCCCAAATGGTATCCAAAACCCACGATTATGGGTGGCTGGGTGGTTTATTGGTTAGCACAGTTGTCTTACAGCAAGATGGTGGTGGGTTTGAATCCAGAGGTCGAACTCTACACCTTTCTTTGTGGTGTTTGCATGTTCTCCACATGTCTGTGTGGGTTTCTTTCTTGCTTTCTTTTACTCTTTTTCTCTTTCTAATTACAGCACGGAATTTTTGTATTTAGTAATGTTTAAAGCTTGAAAAGTAGGAGAAGCAGGAGAATGAGATAACTAATCAGGTTAATTTCCTTTTACACCGGCACACAAAGGACCAAAGTGACATGAGCAGGTCAGGTGGAACATGTCTGCTCATGTTAAGGTCAATAGGTGTCAATCGGTGTAACTGTATCTAAGTACACTCGCTGCTTCCTGTAACCTTCTGACACTGCAGCAACCCCTCTGTGTGTGTGTGTGCGCATGAGTTCCTGTGTTTGTTAGTATTTGGAAATGTGTACAAGCTAGTGTGTAAGTGGGTGCTGACTACAGTAAAGCGCAAGTGGCAGCCCATCCTTCACATCGATACACACACACCCACACAGAAAGAAACAGAGAAAGAGAGAGAGAGCTCTGTGTAAGCACCGACTGTCCCTGTAATGAAGTTTAATGAGTGTAATGCCGGGCCAACACACCGAGGGGGTTTGGGAAAAGGTCCAACAACTTCACCTGCCTGAGCCTCTGTAGCTGTGGGACCATCAGGATATAATGAGGTTCACCAAATGACGGAATCTGATGCAAACTTTGACACTTATAGACCCATGTTGAATGTAACATAGAAGAGCCTTTCTCTATAGGATCCTCACTCCGGCAAAGAAAGTCATTGACTGAAGTGGAGATGGTATCAAATGCTGCGTCTGTTTGTGATGATTCAGCTAATGACAGACAACAGAGATCACGGTTTGAGTCCACGAAGGCCTGAGTGGACTCATAGGTGCACTTTCAGTATGAATGTGAGCATATAGGTGTGTGAGTAAAATAATAATCAATCCCTCAAAATCATTGAGGTGCGATGACATGTAGCGTTGATGTTGATGGATGAATGTGTCAATTGAAAGGTCATTAACTAATTGATGTCACAGTGGATGACCCCAAAAAGACAAACGAGCTATAGAAGTCTTCCTACTTTTATGTTGTACGAGATATACTGAATGTAGAATAAAAGAGCGGTTCTCCTGATGGAAGTAACTCTTTGGAGGTGGCCACTGTTTGCTCCATGTGTGGGTTGATGAGCGCAAATTGAATATGGTTTGCCAAGTGGATTCATTTCTCAGTGTTATGGTCGGCGAGTACTGTGAAGTACTGTGCTGAAAACTACTGTGCAATAGCGCTGAATAGAATGGTGTGAACTTAATATATAGATTGCCATTTAGATAATTACAGTTTGAGCGATTTGTGGAAGCTTAATAGAATAATGTCAGACAGACTAACGCTGCTTTTGAGTTTTTGGGTTTATTCCACTTTTAAGACACAATCCCAACTTCACAGGGTGAAAAATTTGAATTACCGTGTCACAGTCCTCCAGCATTGACATTCTTACAAAATATTCTAGCCTGCTCTTTTTTCATTTGTAAACAAAAGCTTTCATCATTTTTCAAAAGGCAGCAAATTACCATCCAGCTTTATTGTCAGTCACCTGGCAACAGCGTTCTCACATCTTGGACCATTTGAACACCGAGTGTGCTCGACTTACCATGTACAATACATGACCTGAATAGTTTCACTCAAAGGTAGCTGGAAAAGTAAAGGTTGACAGGAGGGAGATAAGAAGTTTGTTTTCTTCACAAGTTCTCCTGTCCGTCCTGTCCTCTGTCCTGGTTGGTGGCTGCTTGTGCTTAACCTTTAGAAAGAGGTAAGGTTCAATAAAACCCCAGTGGAACAGTCTCCTCGTACGCTATTAAAAGCAATATGCTCCCAGCACCCTTATTTATCATTGAAATGATAAACATGGGTGTTTGCACGGCTACTCACTCCGCAAGCATTAATTCACTCTGTACTGTACTGTAGGGTAAATGACTATTAAAGTGTAGAAGTCATAGATGTGAAGTCTATGAAGATTCTCAGTCATCCAGGTCATGGTCAGGGAGGGTTGAATCCAGGTCAACTGGACTTGACTGGTGTGTAGTCCCAGGTGTCTAACCTCTGTGGCATCATTGACTTGGTCATCGATACTTTTTGGTTCGTTGGCACAACGACTATCAACGATACTTGGGACTCTCTACAAGTTATATAGAACTGAAGAAGCCCCTCGGATGAGAGGCGAGGCGTCTTGAAGTATCTTTTATCAAGTCCAGCTGCCCCTTTTTTGCATATATATGTGAAATGTGAAGTTATATTTGGCTTTTCTGTGCTTGAAATAGCCACTCTGCGATTCTTCTATGATAATGTTATTCAGCACCACGGACAGCGCCCTGCATTGAAGCTTTGTAATTTAACTGTCTGTACATGCATATAGTCTCTCTCTCTCTTTTCTTTTCTCTCCAAGTTGACGTGGTGGTTGGTGGTGACCTTAGCCTAAAGTGACTGAACCACTCTATCAATAATAGCCCGCACCCCCACCCCCTCCATACACATCTCATATTCAGATGTCTGACCTTAGACTTTAAGTCTGATGCTTTTTATGGTATTTCTGCTTTATTGGATCGTAATTAGGAATAGCAAGATCACGGGAATGGAGATAGTGTAGAAAGAAACTAAATTGGAGAGATGGTGAGGGAGATGGACAACAACGAATGAGAGAGAACCAAGAGAGAGAGAGTGCGAGGAAGGGTGATGACAGAGAAGGTCGACAGATGAACACTCAACCCCGACACTCTGCCGGTACTCATAAAAATAATTTCCATGTAATTCTCAAATGGCTGACCTTACCATCTCTGTTTTAATGGTAGCTTTTAAAATGTATTTCCGTTTTATTGGATTGAACAGCGGAGAGTGGCATGTAGCAAGGGACCGAGAGGAAAGGAAGGAAAGGGAGCGAGACAGCACTGATGATTATTGCTTTTATTTTGAAATTATCATTCACACAGTTACACCAATAACTGTTTAAAGTTGGTTTGTACATTGTCAGATTTTGAATCTCAAAATTAAATGTATGTTTGTGTAAATAAGAAAGATCTTGAATATCTTAAATATTCTGAAAATATGACCTGAAGCTTCTCACACAACTTTAAAATAAAACATTCAGAAGGTAGCGCTGAATAAAACTGCTGACATCATTTTATCCTGCACCAAAGTAGATTTACTATTGAGCTGAAGTTGCGATGGAACTTTAATTATTTGTTCACAGCACATTTGTATTTCTGTGTCAGAACTGTAAACCTCACAATGCTGACACTTACTCATTACGTGCTACTTTAACACTTATGCTAACAAAGAAACACACACGCTGCCATTCACTCTACTAATTATAGCAGTAACCTCCTGTTTTCCCTGATGTACAGATGTGCACGCACAGACACGACAAAGCAGCTGTCACAATTTGTCACAAGATCAGAGTTTAGTAATCATACATGAAACGGACAAAGAAAAAATGTGTGAATAAATTATAATGACAGCTACACAATGGGGAAAGTTAAACAACAGGATGGAGATTTATGTTAAATACATAAAGAGAGAAAGAGATGGATCATCACCGTGAGATGGCTAATCTGAAATGTTGGTTCACAACTCCACATCAGGAATTACACCCTGACACAGCTGTGCAGTTTGATAGATGACATTAGGCGAGGTGATGATGAACAGTGGTGTGAGTTTGTGTGTGTGTGTGTCCTTAAAGGGACAGGAATGTCAAACGCAGCCAAGGATGTTATATTTGTTTATCACCTCTAGGAGTCTAATTAAGTTGAGGTTAATGCTAGTTAAAGGTTAAGGAGTGGGTAACACAGTAAGTGGAAGGTCTTCACAAGTACACACAAACATAGTGTGTGTGTGTGTGTGTGCACACTGTTTTGGTTTGATATGACCTGACATTCTCTGACATGCTCCCTTTGGATACACCCACACCTTTGCTGTGTCTTATGAAATGCCAACTTTGAAAAGGGGCACAATTAGCACTAATGAATTTGAGCCAAAAGTCAAGAATCGGCCAACAAGTTTAGAATATGTGCAAGTGTGCACTGTTCATGCGTCGGTGATCGCGTGTGTTTGCTCTTGCGTGTGCCCATTTGCACGCGTGGGTGTACGTGGACACTGATAAAAATACCTGTGGTTGTCAGGCCTAATTAAGTTTGTCCTCGTGTGGCCTCTGTCGCAATCGATAGCAATAAGAGAGAGAGTGACTGATAAAGAGAAAGTGAGAGACTGTTGACAGGAGAGGGACGTGAGACAGAGGAGGGAGTCGAGATAGAGAGTGGGAGAGAGATAAAAAGTGACAGATAAACAGAGATATGGTGGAAAGACGTGAATAAAGCAGCCAAACAATTACCCAGGTAGGCTGAGAGAGATCCAGACAGACAGGCAGACAGACAGGCACACAGGCAGACAGAGAGAGAGAGAAGTGCCTGTTAAGTGTGTGATAATCCTCTTCTCATTACTACATCAATCAGATTATACACACCAAATTCCACTAATTAACTGCAATGCATTAATCACATTGCCCTAACCAGATTAGAGCAGTGAACAGATTAGATTGGGATTACGAGAGCCTGTTTCATTCCAGGAAAAGGTGATTTTTCATTCTTTTGTCTCATTGAGCTACAGCGTAAATCTGCTACACTGAAGGTGGAAGAATTTGTCCAATTGGATGTGTTCTCACACACAATAAGGCATCTTTTCATTCACATCAGGCCCAAAATGTAACATAAAATATTAAACTGCATGTGCTGACTGTAAATACATTACGTAGTCTCCATCCATCAGTCCGTTTTATTATGGCTTTATTCATGCTTGAACTACAAGAAAGGAGCTGGAAAATTTTTATTTATCTTGCACAGATAGCGCTAAGATTTTCTATGTTTGAGCCAAACCATAGCCCATATATGAAGGTATCCCATACCATTCATGGGGGTTCAGGATATCAAGGGGTAAATCGGCGAAGAATGACCCCCTGTACCTGTAGATACTACAGTCACCATCTCTTTCCTTTTTGATGACATAAGGACTTTGCCTTTTCTCTTATCATGTGGGAATCGACAGGGATTCCCTGCTTATAGCAATCCTGCGCCCACATAAAATGTAGCTGTTTATACACGAGGGACATTAGGATCGCTCACAACATGCAGATGCTTCACACCAGATGGTGCAGCTACAGAAATGGCATCGCAGATTTCCTTTTCTTTCCCCTGGAAATACTTTATGGTTGACTCATTTATACCATAATGGCGACAAACGGCAGCAGCCGAACGAAGTCTCCGTGGTGACATGATGAAGTGATCACTGTGAGAGCCACATGTATGTGCATTCGTGACTTCAAAACTTTTTACCGTTTCTTTTAATCGACGGCGTATTTTGTGCAACGCGTTTTTTTCCTTATCTTTGTTAAAAAAAGAGGAATTTCTCGTTGGCTGCCAGGGAACAAACCGTTTTCTTTTCCTCTGCGGCTGTAAAAAGTCCACCTCTGAGTTGATCTAAGTAATCCTCCATTATGATTAGCTGTATCTTTTATTGCAGTCACAGTTCATGTTATCTTTGTCCTCTATCCTCCTGTTAGGATTTATTTATGTTGTTGTCTTGTTCACTGCCGCTTGTAAACTCCACCTTCTGCTGTGCATGCACGGCCTGGAATTTGCACCCAGGACTATATTTGACAGCCTTTAAAACACATAAATGCAGAAAAGAAAGAAAAATACAGCTACCTGGAGTATTAGGGGATCATCTTCCATCAAGGGGGGGCAAGATGCTGCTGCACCAAGGACTGGAGGGACAAACAGAGACGTCTTAGAGTATGCCGGTACAGTCCTTTAATATAAACACAGGCCTGTTTGCTTATTGCGGCCATAATTATAGCCAATTACAGCAACATCCATAGATAAGTACCCAGCCTACAAAAATGTCAAGGTACTTCTAGTCTTATGTAGTTACACACGTACGTCAATAAGTTGTCATATCTCCTAGCAACCGTAACACGGTGGTCTGACAAAACCGTCTATTGGGTTTAATGCAACATAGACGCACAGAATTTAACTAGAGACCCCAAATGATTAATAATAGAGTTCTGTCCAGTCCTCCCATATGATGCAGAAAAGACTCCAAGCATGCAAACATGGCACTTCATTGGTTTTAACAAAAACAAACGTTGTGTGAGCGGTGGCATTTTGTCTGAGGGGAAATCAATGGGGCGCAATTAGACAGTCGGTGCTGTGAACGCGCCACACCGGAGCACAATGTGACATTATAGACGGATTTACTTTCTAAGGTTGATCATAAAGGACGCCACGTGTTGATGTTTTACCCAGGCGTGCTCTACACACACACACACACACACACACACACACACACACACACACACACACACACACACACACGACAATCACTTTGATGGAAAATCCTCCAACATAAATTATAACAATTGTTCAAAGGGAAGAACCAGACCCTTCTATATCCTCAC
>OMNV01000976.1:0-11580 GCA_900303265.1 Brotula barbata | reverse complement strand
ACAGAGGGGAAAAAAGGAGGGAAGTGAAGGACAGGACATTATCAGAGAAGATTCTTCTTCATCATATATAGCCGTAGTGTGAATCTGAATTCTGAAGCTGATATGTAAATAGTAGTTTGATTCATTTACATATTGGCTTCACAGTTTTTTAACGCGGACAGATGGCAGCACTTTACAGAGGCCCTTTTTTCCTGCAAACAATGGAGGCACACTGTGTCCTCAGCACATAAATGGATAATGCAATGGTTTTCAAGCATGTTTGCTATTTACAGTACCTGCCATATAATGGTAGACACCACAGTCTGATTTGGGAGCAGAAGGCCAATGACCTAGATGAAACCAGGGAACAAGAGCTTATTTTGGGGCAAAATAAGTCCAATGTCACTTTTCATCTCTCCCCAAATATGACAATGTAAATGGATATTTACATAACCAAACCAGTCTCATGGAAAGTTGAACAATGTGTGACTAAAATACATGGGAAATGTGATTTTCATATGGAACTTACAATCGGTGTTCCAAATGGTACATAACCTGTGTGGTCACAAAATGACATTTAGTGTAAACACGATGAGGAAATGGTGCAAATGTCATTGGCGATTTTCATCGGCAGTCCTACCTGACATCCGAAAAGGCATGAAGATCTTCTCTCCCGTGTCGGGGTGAATGATGGCCTGCGTCCAGAGAGCATGACATCATCCTTATGCTGCCATCAGCTCAAGGGCTTCAATGTATGGACGTGCAGTTAACCTTCAGGTGATGCATGACTGCCCATTCACTTACCTGCTTGATCTTCTGGGCTTCCCACAGCTTTAAACAAAAGACCCACAATTAATCATTACCTTTACATTTTTCATCTTGACATTTTGATTTATTATATCTGTAATTACTTATAAAACACCTCTGGATATGTCACACAAAACCCAGCCTTGATTAGAGCGGTCAGTGCAATGTTGATGCTGCGAAGGAGAACTTTACCCTCTGATCCCTCCCCCTGACTATAACAAATCAAAATATCATTTATTATCATTTATTTATTCTAACGTTCAAGCAGCTCATCTAACTTCTGCCTTTGTCCTAGAGCCGAAACGTCTCCTTCATCCTTCCTATGTATGATGTAGAGGTGATGAACCTACATCTCCTTTAACGTCGTATTTGCCCTCTATTTATCGCCAAATAAATCACCGCCACTCCCAACTCCTCGTTCTATAGACTGTGAGCCTCTTAACCCGTCTCCTTCATTCATACTTAACCGCCTGCATTGTCCCAGGATTTGTTTTTTTGTTTGTCTTGAAGCATACCGAACCCTTCAGATTTCTCTGATTTATGCTATATCAAATGTACAATCTGACTTTCCTGGATGGGTTTTCTGTATTATATATTATACTGTATTGCATCATATTCTTGTATTGAGCCCCCATCAGTATCAAAGACTCGCCTGAAGATCCGACACTCCGGGTGGGAGGACACCATGTTTATAATCATCGAGAAGCTTAATGGATTCTTTCAGTCGTTTCTGTGGAAAGAAAAACATAGATTGTGCACAAAAGCCTCAACTCACCTTCATCACCTTACTTGTTAAAGGATGTGATAATACATTTGGAACATCAGACTTTACCTCTGAAACAAACAGGGTGCTGGGGTCAATGATGTCCACAAAGTGTCTCAGACGGCCCAGGAAAGAACCCTGAGAGAAGAAGATGAAGTTAATTATTAATTCCTCCCTTCCAACAACCTCATTGACCAATATTTATTATCTAAGGATTTATTGCCCCTCTTACTACTCGATCAGTAGACTAGACAGTATGCAGTTTTTCAATCCATGGGCTACTGATTTAAAGTAGTTAAACTACAGCCGGGCTACTCTCCCAATAAAGTAGTTAGGCTAACTACATCAAAACTACATCAAGGTGCAATCCTGTTGTTATATTTGCTGTTTTTTGCTAAAAATAAATAAATAATACTTGTAAAAAGGAGGAAATGGCATAACAGGTTATCTATTTACCACAGAAAAAAATAGCTTGTCACTGAAAAAAAGCAATGTTCTGTGGGGCTGTAAAGCTACTGGATAAACCGGTTCAGTTAGTAGCTTCATTATCTGTAGCTAGTTCATCATCAACACTGCTGGTATGTTAAACCTTTATAGGCAATAGCAAATAGTTACACACACAGAGGAGTTTGTTTTGAAATCAAAACAAAGTGAAATCATAGATATAATACGTAGAGAAAATCAGGCTTTCAGCCAAACTCTCAATTCTGCCATCAGAGTAGCTTTGGAGATTAACTTTGGAGAAAATGTACTAGGTGAGTTTCCACTGACGAAACAGTCTTCTAAGTGAGGCCACTTTCCACCACTGAGCTTTGTAATGGCTGCTAAAGAATCCCGCTTGTTGTTCCCTTTAAAGTTGAGACCGGCATGCCAAGACCACCGTGCCAAACGCCTCAAAAGGCCCAATGGTTGCGTTGCCAAGAGACTTTTTTGTCAAACCAGATGGGCTAAAACATGGCAACTTCCATCAGATTCCATCCAAGCTATTAATCACACACCAAGGGCAGAAAGCAACAAGGTGGGCCGAGCGGAATCCACCTCTTCAATTAGAACGATGCTGTAACACCAGGATGCAGTTGAAATAAACAGGAAACGCTCATAAAAGAGTGACTGGGAAGATGAACCACCTTCCTGTGTTCCTTCTCCAGGTTTTGTGCCGTTGCCTTGTCTCCTCCTCTGACAGGCCATATGTGCTGCAGTGCTGTTTTATAAGCGCGGGGCAGAGAGAGGATGCATGTGAGAAGCCGGCTTTAATTATGCATGAGCTCCAGCTCCCTGGAGAGTACACAACAAGGCTAACAGAGATGGAGACGAGCAGACAAAGTGCCAAAGATTTATGCTGATTCAAGGACTGGCCTCGTTTTAAATGCTCTGATGCAAAGAACTGAAAATATTACACCTTCACGCATTGTTGTTGTGTCACACGATGGTTTCATTTGTGCATGAGTACAAAGATTTTCATCAAAATCAAGATCTTCAAGGTCTGTCTGTGATTTACAGCATGCAATCTGATAGAAAATCCACTTAATGTGCAACGTGTGTATTACTTTAGTGACATATTTACGCAGTCCGACTATGAACTTTGCATCCTCGGGTAGATAATTCCCGCAATGCTGCCGTTTCATAAAAGAAGCTTCAGATATTTAAAGGTAACATCGGAACTCTGGGCTTCCCGTGCTTACGTGAAGGTCACCTTATCTTCCTCAGATGACCATGGCCAATTCATTTCTCAGGATGGAAAATTCAGTGATTGAATTTTAGATAAGGACAGACAGCTGGTTAATCTTCATTACTGAAGGGACGACAGTCAGCCGCATCCCTCCTGAAACAACTTGTTTTTTTTGTTCTGGATCAGTGGAGACCCCCAAGGCCCAGTAAAGTTTGTGATGTATCAAGACTCTCCACATTTTATTAATCCACTGAAGAGGCTGATTGTAACAACATTGATATTAGTAACATGTAATCATTTAAATGGTTAAGCAATAATACACAGTAACAAACTTGAATGTAGAAAAATAAGGCTTAATTTACATTAAATTCCAGCCTGTGATACATCGGACTTCCTTAATTTAGCATCTATAAACAAATACAGGCCACAAACACAGTATCAACTTTTATTTGAATTTATTTTCAGGTTTTTGAGGTATAACAAATAAATCTACATAAAAATACTCAACTTCATGTCACCAAATCAGATAAGATCACAAATATGAGCAAAAGCGGCGATTTTTACTGAATTTGGGAAGATACACAACACAGAAATGTATGTCTGAATCTGAATAATTAATGATGCATACTTGTCTTACTTCATCTTGTTCACAATACTGTGTAGTACTCACAGTAATCAGTTTCACGTTTGTTTTTTTGATGACGATTCAACATCCTGTAGCCCAACTATTTGTATTAATTAATCAAATAATCTAACTTACTGTCATAAATATTCATATTTTTATTTTCTTTTTTTCATACTTTATATTAACACAACACCATTCATGCATTATTGTGCACCGACTCCTCTTTGACTTTGGACATAAACGGTCCATGACTGTTTTGCGCACGGTGGAAAATCTCGGCTCGAACCGACACCGACGGCTGTGAAACATCAGAGCTGACGTACGACGAACATTCCTGCCGGGAACGAGACAAAAATAAACTCAAAACTCATCTCACCGAGCGCAGAAGTTCATTGGAGCTGTAAGGCGATTTGTACGAGTCGATCAAAGACGGACATCGCGCATCAAAGCCAACTTTACGCACGGAGTGTGAGCGTCGGATGGGGAGAAGCGGAGCAGCAGCAAGGCGGAGGAGGAGGAGGAGGTGGTGGTAGTGGATGGAGGAGTAGGATGGAGCTTTTCAGTCCGAAAAGCTTCTAAACAAACCTTCACTCGGGCGGTTTTACCGGAGGACGGCTTGCACTTACCTGGTCGTACCGGGGTCTTCCGAGCTGGAAAGCGGGACAAGCTGCAGACTCCGCCATGACACCCGAGTGTTTATATATTAATGAAGTGAATCATGAACGGATTCCCAAGTACAACCAACTACATGCACTGTGTAACTAGTGAAGCAATGGCCCGCAACGCCTGCTGGGAGATGTAGTTTTATCCCGTGCGCTTACATTGGAAAACTCCAACCACATGACTACACATCCCAAATAATCGATAAGGCCAAAGCTGTTGCATAACCGTTGGTGTCGAACCCGTCAGAGATGACAATTTATAGGTGTCAGGATGACCCACTTATTCATGTGAAGAGCGGTGGCCATGAATGAACGAATGAACTCACTCTACGGAGGCCATAGAGGAAGGTGAATATCCACATAGGTTTACTGTTTTCCCGTGATAACAAATAATAATGACACAAATATTACTGGCAAATTAAGTGATTTAGGTGATAGGAATAGGACAGATGGCTCAGATCTGTCGCATTTTATTAAATATATAAATTGAGTACAGTACCAACTGAAGGCCTGCTCTCTTCACTGTACTCTGGAGAAAGTTGTGTTTGATATCTTGTCTTTTCTATGGGGTCAATTTGCTGACTTCTTCTAAGTAAATATGATGGAAAGTGTAACAAATCAGATTTATAATCGTTTTATACCTGTAGAAACATAATACCCCTTGTTTTAAACATTAAACCCCTCTAATGTTTCTTTTTTTGTTCACATAGATATACATTTTACATGGATGGAAAATCTCTATATTCGGTATAACGTCAAGTCATTTTGTTAAGATCTACATGATTATTTTGTTGTGACATCGGAACTGGTTGGTCCTGTGGCTGGCTGCTAACCCTTTGGCCCTGTGGCTGGCTGCTGATGGGCTTGTTTTGGAGCAAGAAAAAAAAATACTTATAGTGGAAGTGTACGGCTTAAAGAAGACCATATTTAATTATTTTTGTGGTGCTGGTTCCAGCAATTTATTAAACACTACATTAAATTGCAATATATGTTGTGTTTTTTTGTGCATTTATTCAAAACATATGCCCAGATTTCAACTAACACTAATAATGTTACTAAAATAAAAGTCCAAGTCAGAAGTGAATTTTCAGGCTTATTTTTCAATTCAGATTATGTCTGAAGAGTCTAATTAAGGAGATAGTGGGTTAATCTCATTTTTTCCTAGTAACCCCCACTGTATTATCAGGTGGTGTGAGTTGTCGCCGTTTTACACCAAATTTATTTATAGCTTTTTAAATTGTAAAATATAAATAGATACGCAGAGGGTTCTCAAATCTCGAGCTAATTTGTCTCTGCAAAGTCAAAGTGTACCGAGGACAACGCTGAACCTGCAGCTTTCAACACAAAGAGCCCTGAAGCTGATAGATGATGGTGAGTACAGGGCGCCCTCTGGTGGAGAGAAATGTGCTACTACAGTACACATTTACACTGTTGGTCAAAGGCAGTGTAACCTTCATCATCATAGACTACATTTGTCATTAGGAAAATTCCAGGTCTCACTAATACCTTATGATTACATATATACGCACATATATATATATATATTATAACCATAATGAAGGCTCAGTACCATTTAGGTGTGTCGGTAAATCCATGACATCAGCCAGACACGTCTAAATGGAACTCATGCATTATTGATAGTTACCACAATTAATTTGGGAACTCAAATGCTCTCATAAAGTTTTGTGCAGTAAATGGAAGAAACATTATCTTGTCCTGTCATTGGTTGATGTGCACTTTATTTGATTTATTTACATCCCGTGGTCATATAAAGCTTGCGACTAGCTACAGCAAATAGTGGTAACTGTCATGAGAAACGTATTTGATACAAATAAATACATTCACTGCAGCAATGCGTTGTTATTGGATCGGGAAAAATGGATTATTTCAGTGCAAAACCCGCTTGCTGTTTTACCCTGCAATTAAAGATCAGAGATCAATCCATAAAAACTGAATGGAAAACAGGAAATGAGACTTCCTCACCTTGAATGATTTCTGTTACGTGTCTGAATGTCTTCTTTTGCTTATCATACAGCGATGTTAATGCAGAAACTTCTTATAGTTTTTTTTATAGTATTCCTTTTGCAGAGCAGCGTGTTATGATGGGTCGCTTATGTAAAATAATACCCCTTAAGATCTATTTCAGAATATGAAGTTAACTCAAGATCATCTTTTCCCAGCTGCGATTTCACTGTTTGAGAAGATGTCGGGTGTTTTTCTATTGATTTTTTTTTTACGTTTCTTGAGGTAACATCATATTCTGCCAGAGCAGCATTTTCATGCACTTCCAAAAATGTGTTTTCTCTTTAGGCATATGTGAGTCAAACAGCTGACTGCCTTTAAATTCTAGTAAGCGTTTGTAAAATAATGACCTGCGTGTGCTTTGATAGAAGCTTTTCTTGTGATACTTTCTGGTTTTTGTTCGTACCAAACTGGGGTTTTACGCATGCATGACAGGTAACATCGTGTCTACATCAACAGGGCAGTATTAGCAGTGAGAAGACCTGGCTGACTGTCAGCTTTAGTTTGACCTGTTTCGTACTTGTCACTTATGTCTGCTGCGTACTTGAAGCAGCGTGGGCGTCTGCTCCATAATCCGCAATAAAAGATTATCAATGTAGTCCTCCAGGTCTCGAACCTGTAACTTGACCTTTTTCAGCTCGGCCTCGCATTTGACCAGCTGAGCTTCCTGCTGCTCCGAGGCCGCCTGCTGCTTCTGCATGTCCATCTCCTGCTGCAGCAGCAGGGAGATCAGCTCCATGTTGGTGAGGTGCTGGTACTGTGCCGAGATGTCCGCCGTTACCTCCTAAGAGAGCAGGTCGCAGGTCAGTTGAGGGTCAGAAGAGGGTCAGATGACAACAGCTGGGATTTACAGTAATCTGCATGTGGGCTGCTGCATGACATCTTAAATTTAGACCGACAGTTTCACATTCCCACTATGACCACAGCAGCTAAAATTCCTGACTTAATCTGAGTCAGATGTGAACATTCTTCTTCTTAAGTGCCAACTGGACATTAGCCCAAAAATCCTAGATATTACTAACAAGACCCAAACCCAAAAAGTAGCATTTTGAGACAAGTTTCCAGAGAATACATTAAAAAAATCTTCTTATTTGGAAGGTTATATGTTTGTGGCAGCGGGATTGGTTTGAGGTTCTTGTATGTTCGTGTGCTCAGGACATTGTGGCATTGTGTGCTGGCAATTGGACACAGGTGTGTCTAACTGCCACCGTACCTGAGTCTTCTCTGGCTCAGCTACGACCTGTTGGGCGGTGCGTCCGGGGTGAATGGTCGACTTGAGCTTCTCCAAAACCGAGCGACTCTCCTTCTTCTCAGGCTGACTGGCGGTAAGCGGCTTCACTGGATGAGGTCTGCAAAGTGAACACGTCAGCACTAGCGTAATTCCAATGAGGATATATGTTTTTTTTTATGGCTTTAATCACAGTTTCACTGTCACAAAACTCACCAAAAAGCAAACTGAGAAGCTGAACCCTTGGACAGTGAAAGAATGTTAAGCAGCCATATTGATCAAGACGTCAATTTGAGGAGAAATGTTTGTCAATTCAACATAGAGCAGGGATGATTGGAGAATAATTTAGGATTCCAATTGGATCATGACAACAGTTCAGCAACATCCCTGACAGACTAAACATCCATAATTCCTGGTTTGGTCCAGGCCTCTCCAGTTCCAAATGCTGAGAGGCCTGAGCGAGTGCGTGTGCAGGTTTTCCCTTTGTCGGCCTTGATTTTGTCCAAAGTTACGAGTACACGGACTCAGACAGGCAGCAAACACAGCTTGGTCTATGCAGAATACAATGCAAGAAAATCAAGCGCAACAAAGAAACCACAGAAGCCAACAAGGAAATGAGACATGAGATGAGCAACAAAAAAGTGAAGCAAAGCCAAGAAAAGTGCAGGTCAGGCATCAAAAACAGACGGGCCGACGCTGCCACAGCAACAAAACCAAAACAAAGTCAACAAAGTGAATGATTTTAGCTTCAGTTCTCATCTTTGCTGTGTATGTTGGACTCCTTTTTCGAGGATTCTCACCTGCTCTCCTGACGGGGCAGGTTGTTAGCTGGCTGTGTCTCCTCAGGCAAAAGTGAGTGCCGTGCATCGACCAGGGTCTGGGCAGTGGTGGAGGAGGAGGTGGAGAAGGAGGAAGAGGAGGTGCAGGAGGCTACTGCCAGAGTAGCACCGGCTCCAGCACTGTGCCCCGTGCTTGGGGGATGTATGGGGGGGCAGAGTGCAGGGGGAGGGTGCAGCTTAGCCTGTGAGTCAGGGATGGACGAGGGTTCATACTCTTGTTGCTCTGTGTTTGACTTGGAAGGGGTTCTCAAGTTTGGGGCAACTTTTGCGTGGAGGTCTTCAAAATTGACCAGAGGGAGCTGACCTGCTACATCATTCTCTATCAGATCTGTCCGATCCGTATCAGCGTCTTCTTTTGAAGATATCGGTGATGTGCTGTTGTCCTGTGTGTGTTCCTGTCCTGTGCTTTCTGCTAATGTTTGTTTATCCGCCGCCAGTGAGGCACGGAGAGACAATTTGGAGGGTTGATATGAGAACGGGCCCTCACTGACCTCCGAAATGTTTTGAACAAACGGTGACATCCGGTTGAATTCTCCTTCGCCTTTGACTCGACCGCTCGGGCTGTCACTCCTGTGGTATCTGTTTGACCCTTTTGGTCTGAGACGAGCACTGACCACCCCTGAAAACGGCTCATTTTGGTTCAGTACGGCCAGTTTATTGTGCGGGTTGGCATTCTGATCGAAGGCCTCTGGTGTCTCGCCGTCTCCGCCTCCTTTTTTACTTTCTGTGGAGCTGATTTTGAGCTCCGGTTGATTCACTGTTTGAGTATTTGGTGACAAATCAGCGATCTCTCTATTTAACGTGGAGTTACTCTGCGGCGCCACACTGCTCAGTTCACTTTCACAATCTTGGCAATTGTCTTTGCAGACGGGGGAGACTTTACACATTTTATTGGGCGGTGCAGGTATTTCAGGTACGTCCGTATCGGTCAAACTGAATGTGTCTTCCAATGCACTCACTGTGTTCTCGTGGTAAATGGCTGTGCTTGAATCATTTTGGAAAATCTCACCTGAATCACCGAGAACTTTGAGGGTATCAGCGATTTCTGTTTGGGGGGAACCGTCCGAGTCGATGAAACTAAAATCGGAGTTATTCACGTTCATGTTCAGATCTTCTAACGTTAGCAAGTAGGAGACGTTATTGTTTATGATGGTGTTTTGGACGGAGGGAACAGGGGAAGACTCTACGTTTGATGTCACCGGCGTGGAAGTGACATCTACGGCCTTCACGTCCGGCGACATGGGAAGAGTCAAAAGCTCTGCGACGGACATCTCGTTGTCCAGAAGCATTTTAGGTGCTGCTAAGTCAGCATGTTGTGAGTTCCAGTCCTGAGCTGTGAACTTTTTTTCACCTTTTTCCTCCTCAGCGTGCACCGATAACAGTTTGCTCTTTACTTTTGTCTGTCCGTAGTATCCGCTGCCTACGCGTCCGTACAAGTCCTGCTCAAACAACATCCCTCCCCAGCAGTCACTGTCATCTTCTAAGGGTTCGTATTTGAACTTTTTCTGCTTTTCTTCGGACGACGTCGTGTTCATGCACGATTGCGAGTGACCGTTGAGGGAGTCGGAGGTCTCGCTGCTCGTGTGACAGTCTGGGGATATGCTAGGTGTGTTTCTTTTGCATTCCCCCTCTTTTACGTGCTGTCGGGAGGCCACGCCGGTCTGCGAGAGGAGGTAAGCCTCTTTGTGGACGGCTAGCTCCTGACCTCGATGCAGCCAGCCGTCAGAGTATAACTCATTCACCGGAGTTCTTACGGATCTCCTCGGAGGCAATGGCGGCGGCTCCTTCTCCTGCGTTAGAAACTCTAGAACGTGATTATCGGCATTATCAGCACAAGGGCGAGTGTTTCTGGGAGGCGGTATTGAGTTTGTTCTTTGCCCTTTTGGAGGATGAGTCTCTTTAGGTAAGTTGATCCTGCTCGAGGCAAAGGCATCAAAGGAGTCATCCCACTCTCCTGAACTCTCTGACATGGAGCGTGGGGCACAGTGGTCGGTGGAGCTACACGTGGCTGATCTGGGTAATAACGCCGGGAGAGATATCTGTCTGGCTACTGCCCTGGGGCGCTCACGCATTATGGAAGCCACGCTGTTTCCCCTAACGTCACGAGGAGGGCCGGGCGTGGAGGGCAGGGCGGTGGAATGACAGGAGGATGAGTGGGAAGTGGAGGAAGGCACAAAAGGGGACTTCTGCATCTCCTCCACCATGAGGTCCTCGAAAAAGGGGTTTCGCTGCATACGTGTCAGGAAAGGGTTGGAGGGGGAGATGGGGGGCGAGGAGGGAGAGGAGGACGGGGTGAAGGGATTGGTGTGGCCTCCGTTATCAGATGAGCCGTGATCAGTGGGGGAGGGAGAGGAGCACCGAGGGGGCACGGGAGAGCGAGGAGGGAGGGGAGGGGGTGCGTCTGAGGTGCTTTCTACCTTAGGAGAAACTTCCGGCCTGTGGAGGAAATAGGGCACAAGTAGGCCTGGTAGTTAATGATGTGCCAGGTTACCAAACGGGGAACATCTTTCTTACACAAACCAGAGAAATGAAAACTCCACAGGAAGGCAAAAGTACAAAACTGAAACACTTCACTCATTACATATCAGATGTTAGAATATTGGCCAAATGAGAGAATTATGGAAACAATAACGTAAAATAAAGCAGCAAAGCTCAAGTGCAAAAAATAAACGAAGTAAAAGCAGCAAATGAACGATGCATTTTAGCAACCCGCTCCTGCCCTGGAACCTGTTCTGTTGGGTGAGTCATGTCATCATGGAATGGCTCTCAGCACCTCCTCTTTCATGATGTGTCCCCATACTACGGTGCTGCTCCGTCTCTGACACTCTGACACCATCCAGATGAAAATGGAACTGCTTACGTGTTACTTGGAGTGTGCAGTGAAAAATTTGGCAATGCTGATGATGAATGGGATTAAAATGGAGAGAAGCAGGAACTAAATCATTTCCATTTCAAATAAGGGGGGGTGTGTGGGGGTCGGGGGGGG
>OMNV01000975.1:44747-66869 GCA_900303265.1 Brotula barbata | reverse complement strand
CATTTGGTACCTGGGCTTTCAATGGGGACCTCCCGACTTAATCCACCTCTTAATACCACCACTATCATGTCGCAATTATCGGGGTTGGCCGACCTCTCCTCACGATGTCTAGCTTTTCTGGAAAAGTCCGCCTTGAAAATGGATTTTTAAGTATGTCCAAGACCGAGTCAATTTCTCCTCCTCCGTCAGCTATTGTGGGCGTAAAAAATTTGAACTCAAATGTATTAATGTGTGCAGATCGCTACAGACGTGTTTTGCTAGTCGAATTTGGCTGTAACAGTTTTGCTCTGACCGACCAATCAGAGGACGAGAAATGCTGATGTTACTGTGGGCCAGATAGCTGGACCTTAGAGGAGAATTAGAAATCTGATTGGTTAAAGAAACAGTCCCATTGCTAATATAGCTGAAGTTCCATGGGCCTGCAGTACTGATTCTCATTCTGAAGGCCCTGGGCAGATTAGATTGACATGGCAGCACAGAGGCTGAAATCTGATTGGACAAAAAATGTAACATCCACATACACGTACTGGAACCAGTGCAGCCAAGAGAAACGCTACGAAATGAAGAGAACAGACTGTTGGGAATAAATTAATACAATTTCATGGAACAAATATTAGAATTTAGGTTGTAAATGTAGGTCAGTGCTTCTGATAGTGTTTAGGCCAGCAGAGAAGGCCGTGCTGGGCCCTGACGGCCCACCACTGATATATATATCTATACATATATATATATCTATATATCTATATAGTCAGGAACTGGTTGAGACAAACAGGCAGGAGAAAACACACAAAGTTATTGGTCAAAAATGGACTGTAAATTATTTACAAGTGTGTGACCAAAATGAGAGAAATCAGAGATCTAAGGAGGTGCAAGGGTGAGTTGGAAATACTAAACCAAACCAAACAACCAAAATGATGTGACACCCCACTCAGAAAAACAGCAACCACTAATGTTCTCCGTAAAGGCTTAAGCAATAAAACAGACAAACAAAAATCTATACATACTTTAGATTTGCTGCGAGGAAACATTCTGTTTTTATTTTCTACCCTTTAACAGTTACTTTGTCATTCACATTTGAGATGTTAAATCAACAGCACATTAGAAAGATCAACAACATCTGGTAACCACACACAAGGTCATCACTGAGCTAGAATTAATGAAATCACCCAAATCTTTAACTCACCACATAAGGTTTGATTGAGAAATATGTGGATAGTGTGACAGTTGTATTTTTGCTTCCAGGTTTAAGAATGGTCAAAAAAATGTATCTTATGATATTAGTAAGAGGCACAGGTCACCACTATACGATGAGTATAGTATTAGTTACAGAAAGTACAATGTTTGAAGACAAAGGTAACAAAAAATGACTTTCAGGAAGTGTGGATGAGCATGTCTGAAGCTCGAGAAGGGAAGTGGGTGTATTATTGTGGCGACAGCAGGACAGATGTGTGTATTCCTGGTTGGTAAGCGTGTGTGCAATGGGAAAGGAAGAGGTATGTGGGCGTAGTGAGGGCGGTGTGATTAATGAGCACTGATCTATGTACTATACAATGGAGGGTGTTTCTATGATTTGTTTTGTGGTAGTCTGGAAATAATGGAATCCTTAATGGAATTCTTCATTTATCTGTGCGGAGAAGAATGTAAGCAAGGAAGGTATGAACTCAAATTTAACAATCATACAACTTTGGAGTAGTACCCTCTACTCCTGCAAATGATAAAATTGTGTTAATACAGTATATTATATTTCTATTTATCTATTGATATTTCTATATTCTTTTTTTGTCGATTCTACGCTCCATTCAAACGGCTTGCCTGTGTTAACACTCAGGTGGCCATCAGATGTATCTGGACTAGACAATGTGGCTCTAATAGTCAGAAATAACAAAAATTCCCAGCATAGCCGAGTGCCTAACAGGGCTACAAAAACACAACTGCGGTGGTAACCATGAGATTGTGTTGATTCAGTAAAGTAGAAACAGTTTTAATGTTTCTACAGTAGCCATGGGGCTAAAATGTTGCTACTTGTTGTTGTTGCTCTGTTAGCACGAGACAACATTCAAATCTCAATGGGGAGGTTTTCAAGGTCAAGGAGAAACCTCTGCTAACTTAGCTATGGTTCAAATTATAGTGCGAGAGAATACGAGGCACAAATCGACCAACGTCTGCGTCTCTCTACCCATAAGGCCACAGGCTCGCAGATCGGCATGATCGTCAACTCTCTGACCAACATCGGCGTGGCCGTCCTGATGTCCTTCTACTTCAGCTGGAAGCTCACGCTGCTCATCTTGTGTTTCCTGCCCTTCATCGCTCTGTCAGGAGGCTTCCAGGCTAAGATGCTCACAGGCTTCGCAAAGCAGGACAAGCAGGCCATGGAGGCTGCTGGACAGGTACAGGATACACATGGCATCACAAAAAAAACACATAGAAATATGCCTTCGAAGACAATTTATCAACCCGGAAAATAAAAGAGATACTGAGTGACAAGTCGAGACGCTATCAGAACAATGCTGCCAAACTTCCAGGTGCAGGGTGAGATGAGCTGATTTATCTGCTGGATAAGAGACAAGTGAACAATGGTGTCTGTTTCAGGCTCCAGATTTCGGCTTTTCTCTGATGTGCAGCCACTAAAAAAAAAAAAAAAAAAAAAAAAAAAGAAAAAAAAGCCCGGTGCTGAAAGTCTGAGGCGTGCAGCTTTTATTAGGCGCTCTTGTAATCCAGTGAATGATATTGTGCTAATACTGTCATGTTCAGGGTTCGCTTAGTACTGGGGCCACCCATGCATAATATAAAATTGCAGCAATTAAAGCCACATTATAAAAAGCCTCAGCCAAATTGCGTGCTCTATGGTTTTATGGCACGGGTTGTTGAAAATTATTGCCAAAAAGTTCACAATCACATCAAAGTATCTTAAAGTCAATTTGGTGTGAACGCATTCCCACTATCTTAATTATCCAGATGCAGTAAAGCCCAAAATCTGCTCCTCCTAATAAAGTTGATTAGATGAAAGGTTAATGATCCCAATGGGGAAAATTGGCTTCGAAAACAGGATATAGATAAGAACACAGTAAATACTTTATCATTTTCTCCTCCACACGCATTAAGGATTACATGCTGCTCCTATTCAACCATTTGTGTTGTCGCCTGTTATTTATTGTGTCATTATAATCAAACTCTCAGATTTCAGGCGAGGCCCTAAACAACATCCGGACTATCGCTGGCCTGGGGAAGGAGAAGAACTTTGTGGAGATGTACGAAGCCCAGCTGGATGCTCCGTACCGCGCAGCCGTGAAGAAGGCCAACGTGTACGGAGCGTGCTACGGCTTTGCACAGTGCGTCGTCTTCTTCACCAACTCTGCCTCCTACAGGTTCGGGGGGTACTTGGTGCGGCAAGAGGGGCTCCATTTCAGCTTGGTATTCAGGTGAGGAGAGCAGATCTATAAAGTCGATTTTCTGACATAAAGATTGCTGCAAAGCATAGTTGTTTTGTCAATATGAAGGATTTTTTTTGGCCAGATCTTGAGATAACATCATCTGAGGAAAACAATGAAATGAAAAAAAGTCCTCTCTGAGTTGCTGTAAGGATGAGTGGAGCGTATTGTTGTATCTTGCAGGGTGATCTCTGCCATCGTCACCAGTGGCACGGCCCTTGGCAGAGCCTCCTCCTACACCCCCGACTACGCTAAGGCCAAAATTTCGGCAGCACGATTCTTCCAGCTGCTGGACCGTGTGCCCCAGATCAGTATCTACAGCGGCAAGGGAGACAAATGGGTACGATGACCAGATGTGGTGTTAGGCCGTATGTCGGGTGCTGGCTGTATAAAAACATCCTATCCAGATTTAAATCAGTCTTGAGCATAGACAAATTGGACCCTCGTCATCTTAACCAAAGATATTGTTGGTATTGATGGTCAAATCTAGAATCCACGAATGAATGAATGACATAGGTCATCACGCCATTGCAGAATTGGACCCTACCATATTGACCAGGTAGTCTTAATAAAGGGACTAAAAGAAAATGATCTGATTAATTTGTATTTTCTAATAGTGTTGATGAGTTAAAAAAGCATAAAAATACATTTTCTTTACGTTTTGTGTGGGTAAATTTGTGCTAAATTCACAGTTTTTCACAGGATTTTCCTTGAACATACACATAAATATTTTCGACAACTTGTGAAATTTGTGAAAATTTCACAAGTTGTTTTCACGTTTTGGCCCGTTTTAATGTGGTCTACAAAACGTGTGTTTGAACAAAAGATTGATTAAAGTAAGATCATCTTTGAAGCCATAACCACAGACGCTGAATCTGTCAGTAAATAAATATCATTTCTTTGTTTTATGGTATGATATTGAATTTTCTGTGCCTGTGTAAATAGAGGGTCCGACCTGTGTGTCCCCCTTTGTGTCCCCCTCCTCTTTGTTTTCAGGAAAACTTCCAGGGTAACATTGAGTTCATCGATTGCAAGTTCACTTACCCCACCAGGCCAGACATTCAGGTCCTCAACGGGCTAAACGTGTCAGTGAAGCCCGGCCAGACGCTGGCCTTTGTAGGCAGCAGCGGCTGCGGGAAGAGCACCAGCGTCCAGCTGCTGGAGAGGTTTTATGACCCCGACCACGGCAGAGTGGTGAGGAGGACACAGAGTCAGACACACAACTCTGCACATAGAGACAGAATCTTTAGTGTGTATTTATCATGTACATAGTAAGAATCACATAAGGCTAAGTTTCCTTGCTCAGGGATCTTTAACATGGAGGAGCAGGGGATCGATCCAGCAACTTTCCAACCCACTAAGCTACACTTCCTGAGGATATCTTAGTCACAAATTCAATATCTCAAAATATGTAGTATAATTGTAATAACGGGAATATATGAATATTCACTGTATGGCAGCGTAGAGAGTTAAAATAAGTAGAACGATGTAAACCTCTACATGGATGTAAATCTCTTTTTTATTTATCATTTATACTGTCATTAGGTTCTATTATATCTGAGTCATAGTTGCATCCACCATGGAGGTTATATTCTTACCCGCATGTGTGCGTCATCGATTTACAATTATTCCATTTCTGAACATTAAGTTACCACTAGATGGTAGCACAGACTAAAGACGGTGCAGCCGGCCCCCAAACCAAAACGCTCGCAACCATTGGATCTGGACCGCTACACCGCGGATCTGATAAGAACTATAATTTTCTAGACGTATCCCAGATCAGGGCTACAAATATGCAACTGCCACTTGTTATTATCAAGCTGACTGTGTTAATTACAAATACTTTGATGTACCTTCAATGACATATATATATATATATATATATATATATATACTGAGGGTATGTTTACAAGGTCAAGATTAAAATGTTAGATTAGAAATGATTAGAAATGTTTGGCGTCAATGGAGGTTTGCACTCTTTGTGCTTTTTTGTGAAATCCGTGTCAAAGTCAAAGTTTCATCTCATGCATTTGGTGACTGAAATCTTTGTGTCTCTCCCAGCTCTTTAGTTGATTCATGGGACATTTATGCTGACGTTGTTCCTTATTTAAGAATTAAAGGGCGCTCACCTGGCTGCAGTTTTGTGCCAATGAAGAATCTCTGCCAACATACAAATGGCCTTAATTGCGCTGGAAGTGGTTTGAAAATGCATCGCATTGATTGTGTGTCTGGAAATTGAAAAGGACACAATCACCTTTGCACAGGAGTTAATACTGAAAATGAATTAGAATATAGATTGTAGCATGATGAGTCATTAGGCAGATTGTATTTCCAGTCTTTATTATTGTGATTTGTACTAATGATAAAATCAATCATTCCTGCAGCTGATTGATGGCCGCAACTCCACTCGCATCAATGTACCCTTCCTGCGCTCCAAGATCGGCATCGTGTCCCAGGAGCCCATCCTGTTCGACTGCAGTATCGCGGAGAACATCAAATATGGAGACAACTCACGGGAAATCAGCATGAACGAAGTCATGTCTGCTGCTAAGAAAGCTCAACTTCATGACTTTGTCATGGCCCTTCCTGAGGTATATGATAAAGTTTCACATCTAGTCCAACGAAAAATCAGATTCTGAGTCGAAGAAACCCGTTTTTATAACCCGCATGCACAAAAGGACACTGAGGGGGTGAATCCAGGTAAAAGTCATTATCTCTCATTGATTTTGCATTACCTTACACTGATCTCAGAGGAGGTGGAGAGGATGAAGAGAACAGGCGAGGCAGAGATGGATTTTCAAGCTTTGAGGCAATTAACATGGAATACAACTCAATGTCAGCAAAATTCCCCCAGAATCCTCTACGGTGAACTTGGAGACCTTGTGTCTTCTACTTTTCTTCTCTGTCAGATGTTTTGACATTATGTAACTTTGATCATGTCACCGTCAGCCACATCTAGCCCAACGTAAACTGTGAAAACAGGGAACTGCCACACAGCGTCTCATAGCAACCATCACTGGCTGCTATTCTAAGATGACCTGAGACGAGATCAGAATTCAGGCAATAAAGAATATCTTGATTCTTTTCACCACTCATGAACTTACATCGCATTGAGCTAATAGTGTTTGTTTGTTTGTTTGTTTTTGTTTTGCTCTTTGTTGTGTCAGAAATACGACACCAATGTGGGAGCCCAGGGCTCTCAGCTGTCTCGCGGTCAGAAGCAACGGATCGCCATCGCCAGGGCAATAATCCGTGACCCCAAGATCCTGCTCCTGGACGAGGCGACCTCCGCCTTGGACACCGAAAGCGAGAAGGTAAAGGAATTAAGTAGAAGCACGGTACAGTCCAGATGGTTGACAGAGGCATACAGAGAAGAAGAGCACACAGCCAATTATCTCTGCCATTATCTGTTATCATCTCTGTTATTATGGCTAAGAGCTCACAGTTCAAGCCAACATTTCCATGATAAAAATAGTCTGTGGGCTTTTATGTAGGAGCTTTTCCTCCTAAAATGGCTGAAACCCGCAGCAAAAAGACATCTAATGACAGTAATCAATGATCGGGAAATTGCTGTAATTGTGAGTCTTGTCTGCCTGTGTCTCAGAATTGATGATGGTCTGTGTCTACGTGTGCGAGCATGTGTGCTTCAATGCACACCATTTCACGTGCGTGTGCCATATGTGTGTTTCAGACCGTGCAGGAAGCCCTGGATAAAGCCCGAGAAGGACGAACATGCATTGTCATCGCCCACCGCCTCTCCACCATTCAGAACTCGGACATCATCGCCGTCATGTCCAGAGGCTTTGTGATCGAGAAAGGAACCCACGACCAGCTCATGGGCCTGGAAGGAGCTTACTACAAGCTGGTTACCACGGGAGCACCAATCAGCTAACTGCTCAGGGGAGCGAGCAGCCAGTTAGCAGCGGGAGACAGCAGCCTTGAGAAACCAAAGCGAGGACTTTGAAATGTTCTTACTGTGCAGTTCTCTCTCTCATGACAATAATATTCATTTCTCACTTTGCTTTTAGCCAAGAAAGATCCCTTTTATGCTCATCACACTCATCTACTCTCATAGTATTTATTTTTTGGGTGGAATAAAGAGAAGTTTTGTAGGTCACGTATCTCATTTTAGGGCATTTAAGGTAATTTCTCAGTTTTTTGTCAAATTTACGTTTGATTAATGTTGTTTTAAATACTTGGTGTATAGCGAACAAAATTGGTGTGTTCCAAACATTGAAGGAAACATCAAATGTGTAGAGACATACTTAGATCACTAATAAACAATGATATACTTGAATGAGATAATATCAGAAATGCTCATATTCTACATATATGTCCATTTTTATACAGTCTTCCCAACAACCGATGTCCTTGTATTGTTCTATGTTGATTATGTTTTCAGTTTATTTACTTCTGTCCATAATGGTGATTTTGTAGGCTTTACATCATTATCTGTGTATAATGTGTGTATTATCGCTGACCTCACCCGAAGCAAAGCTGTAGTGGTGCATTCAGGGACACATCGCCAGCAAGGGCTTTAACATTTGCCTGTTGAAAAGGATCGCATTCATATACTGCTTTTTTGTTTTCATTTACTGTTTTTGTTTTGATTAAAAAAAAAAAAAAAAAATCCTGCTAAGCCCCAAAGTTGCAAGAGAAACTTGATTGCATTTGACAGTAATCTTGTGTTAATGACAACTTTGGTAATTGGAAGTGAAAAGATAAAAACATTAGTATGAAGACTTTTAGTATCAGATTTCCATTAAGATTCATGATTTTTTTTCCATCTGGTTTTTCAAAACAAACACTGTATATGCCCAGGTTTTTGTTTATTTTCCAAATAATCCGACACT
The DNA here is from genome assembly GCA_900303265.1 of Brotula barbata. Taxonomy (NCBI): domain Eukaryota; kingdom Metazoa; phylum Chordata; class Actinopteri; order Ophidiiformes; family Ophidiidae; genus Brotula; species Brotula barbata. The sequence goes on along the minus strand of OMNV01000975.1, from coordinate 58,588 downwards.
GTGAAAAAATTACTGAGAATTTGGTTGTTTCCTGCATCATGGTGGTTGTTATTTGGCATGTATTTGTTGTTGTGGGGCCACTAAAGCAGAGGAAATGGCCCTTGCTTGCACCTGCATTACACTTCAATGCTAACTTGACATTAACGTGACTAAAGCAATGACTGCCTAGAAGGTAAGAAATCAATCTAACATGTTCTGCTTTGGAAAACGGCCACGACGTCAAACACACAATTTGTAGTTAATGAGCTAAAACCTGTGAAACACTACTCCAGTGTATTCATTGTGAAACAGTGATTCTGTGTGTGTGTGTGTGTGTGTGTGTGTATGTCAGCTTGGTTGTTGTGGTGTGACGGCTTGATATACTTGTAATAAAGAGTTGTTTTGGGTGCTTCACCGCAGCGATAAATCCAGCAGCTCAGATACACACTGGGACACATGTTAGGATAAAACAGCTGTTTCCTCTGTCAGCAATTCGTGTCTCTGCCTTTACGTTTTCTCAAAACCAAACCACAAATAAGCATGTCGATATTGTAACACACTTCCTCAAGAACTCTCTGACTGAATGAAATGACTCTGACTGGAATACTTAATCCCTGATTTTGGATTCCGTGTTGACGCTGCTGTATGCGACAGACGGCATCTGAGTGCAGATGTCAGAGACACTCCATCAGTTAGTGGTAATCTGTGATCACACTACACTGACCTCTGGGAAATTGAGTCTTTAATCACAACATCTCCAGACCCAGACTCCCGGTAAATTAGCATTCCTCCGATGCAATCTAATCTCCCCGCGTCTTGTGCCAATTCATTCTGTGGGAGGACACCGTCTGACATTGTGCCATGTAATGCCAATGCAATACTGATTGATGGAAACACGGGCTGGAGGCTGACTGATGTTTTTGTTGGCTGTGAGGAGGATAAGCAAACAATCTGTTTATTCTCTTTACCTCATGGGGATTGCCAGAGATGTCCTGATGCGACATTACAACAATATATAGTTCCCCATTTTGATATATAAAGATTTTGTTTTTGGAAGTGTTGCAATTATTACAGCACTTATCAGATTTTTTTCAACTATTTAATTGTTGAGAAGATGGGTCAACAAACTTTTGGCATATTTTAGGATCTGTACTAAAACATTTTCATAGATGCATTTAAAGTCTGCAGCAAAATGTTGTTATTGAGATTCAGTCAACTTTTCTTGTGGAGCAATATCAGCATATAATACATAAAATATTAAACTAAGCCATAAAAAAAAGGAATAAAGATCAAAGCATTTATAACTACAGAGCAACAATCAAAATAGCATGTAAATAAATCTTACAAATGAAGCTGGGAGACATTAATTAAATAATATAATTAATTATAATAATTAATTAATACTAAATTAAAACAGCTGGGTCCTCAACAACAGAAGTGTTCAGTACAAAGCAGTACATTTTGTAGAATAAAACGCCTGTCATGGATTATTATTACTTTGTTCGGTCAATCAATTTGTTGCTGTGATGTCTGGGGTCGCAGTGAGAAAGCCCTGGTGTCAAATGGTGGTTAAAACGGAAAAGTTGTTTTATTTAAAAGCAAATAAGGGCATTTCGGTTGCTGTTAGCCGACCTCCGTTAGCCGCTAACCACTTTGTAACTGTTGGTGCTGGACCTAGCATCACTTAGCTTAGCTGCAGCTGAGTTAGCCATGGTAGCCCAACCTGCGGTGACGATAATGGAGATGCTATGTTTGTTTTTCTGTGTCAGAGTTTGTATATTATATTGGAGGATTAGATTGTAACATCCAAGTAAATCCAGATTTAAACTTAAATCTAAATTGAGGGGCTGTCGTGTGCTGCTTGACGTCCACAAAATTTGTCCGGAGGCAAAATATTTACGAGCAATATTTTGTAATAAGAAAAGTATTGATTCTTCATGTGCTCCAATTCAAATTGTTTCTCTCAATAATCACAGTTAGTAAAGGAATCAATTTGGTCACATATGAATTTTCACGTAAATGAATGCCTCCGATTCATGTAAACATGTAGGAACAGCTGAGCGAAGCCTCGGCCTGCACAGGTGGATTATTCTGTTTGTAGCTCTCATAATTACATCTGCCTCTAATTTCCCATCGGGGTCATTTGTCAGCCGTCTTCCTGGCCCGGCCTCACCTGCTGTGAGACGGACAGTGAGTCTCTAACGGATTTAAAGCGCTGACGGTCAAGAAGCCATTACAGCTTGCTGGGCGGATGGCCGGCAAATTGGTTGGCTCACTAGAGCAGTAAATAAGATGGAGAGAGAGAGTGTTTTTGGTCAGGGCGGAGGTTTGTGGTATCTGGAGGAGGAGGAAAGGGAGAGGAGGGAGCACCTTTATCTTCAATCTTTGAATTTATCATGCAGTCCCACAATCCCTCTAATAACTTTTCTAGTCAGTGAATTGGTAACTTATTATGAAACACCACCATGCTGGAAATAAATATTGTGCATCTTTATTAGATTTTTGAGACTCAGGCAAAGGCTATAGTAAGCAAAAATGACAACGGAATTGGTTCAGCTGGAATTTAAATCTACACATAGCAAAACAGTCCCTGTACTTAAAACGAGTCCATTTAAAGCCTGTTTAGATTCATACAAACACTGTAATGCTTAAAATGTAATATGTGTTGTATTTCAGTTCATTTTGCCAAATGAAGTCAAAAACATAGAATGATTAATTTTTAAAAAATGGCTGCCAAGGGTGTAAACAAAAACAAGAAACACTGTTTTCTGACGGGGTGTGAAGGACCCAGCACCCAGATCACTCATCTCTGGTACGCTTGTTAAATTAAAAAGATTGAAATAACAGATTCCTCACCCATTTTATTATCACACTACCACTTGTAAGGTTTTTGGAATCCGTTGAATAATAATAAAAGCAAAGCCATCCTGCGTTCTCACCACAGATGTTTGGGATAATGACAAGTCAGCCGGCCAATCAGGTTTTCTATCTTGTCTCTCCTCAGTTTGAGCTGAAAAACAAAGGAACAAATCAAAGAGCAGTTATGCTGAAAGAAGTCTAATATGAATAATAAATAAAAGATCGGGTGGTGCTTATTGGGTTATTTCCCCTCAATAGGAAACAATAAGTTTGAAATATGACTCACTGGAGTTTTTTCATATATGACTATAGATACAAAAAGATAACGATACAGAAATAAAGGGAGACCGAATAATAGAAATATAGAGACAGAGAGATATAAATATAGACTTAGATAGAAGGATGACAGACAGACAGACCGATAGATAGATAGACGTAAAGATAGACAGATACACAGAGAGACAGACAGATAGATAGATAGATAGATAGACAGACAGACAGACAGACAGACAGACAGACAGATAGATAGATAGATAGACAGACAGACAGACAGACAGACAGATAGAGCAGTGTAAGATGAATCCCTGGTTGAGGATGGGTCATGGGCCCGAGGGGAAAGCTTAAAGGAGCTACACCATCATAAGCTCCTCATTCCATTATTACTGATGACTGTCATTACCATGGAGACTTCATCATAATCACTGTCAGTGCACCAATAACGGAGCAACCGAGAGCACGTGGAGAAGACGAGAGGAGGAGGAAGATTACGCAAAGTGCTGGAAAATGTGAATGAAGCCTTTCATCCATTAAAACGACACTCCGTTTCCTCTTTTTCTTAATACATCTCTGTAACTGTGAATAAACGTCACAATTCCATAAGCGAGACATGAATCAGGAATCACACAGCCGGTGTGTGGTGCAGCGGTGAGCACACGCCCCGGGTTACAATATCCATTGCCGAGCCATTCAACTGGCAATTTCAGCTTGCGTAGGTCAGATTGTGGAGGCTTTTTATCAGGTTATGTAAGCAGCTTGGTTGACATTAAGCCCAAACCTTTTTCATTCCAAATTCACTGTTTCTAAATAACACGGCGGCCTGTTTCCACATTGTGCTCCCTAAATCAAGCCTTTATCTTGCTTAATGGGTCTCTTGGTGTATTTTCTATTTTCGAGCAAGTAGGCAAAGCTCACTAATGCGTCGTTTGGCATTTATGGGCACAGTTTCCCAGCAGCTATTTGCCTTTGATCAAATTCAAACTTCCCTCTGCAATGGACTCAAAACGACGCAGCAAACAGCATGCAAACCGGTCTCATCCGTGACCTTGGAGGTTTGGCAGTAAGAGATCGTGTTGGCGATGACACCTTTACTGACGTCTTTATTCCTGGTCAGCGTTTCCATTTCATTAGTAGCCGCGTGGTACTGAGTCACGGGGGGTCGGCTTTAATGTTTGCGCTCATCAGGACAGTGAATCCTCTGCAGCTGTACCAGGCCTCTGCTCTGCTGACGTAGGATTGTCTCCACAGGGCTGAATCCAAACGGAGCGTGCGCCTCTTCGTCACGCCGTGCATTATTGATGCAGCTGCTGCTGTCTGGAAGCTCATTTGATGTGTTGCATGTATTTGTAATTTCAAACTGAAATCCTTGAGTGGATCCCCTTGAAATGACCCAAGATAACATTAATGTGCTGCTTTCTAAACAGAGAGCACAGTCTTCATCAGATACACACTGTGAACACGACCATTAGTGGGATTAGCAAATTGCATCTCGGTAAACGAGGCCTTTATTGACCTTGGGTGGAGACGACACCAGACGACCTCTGAGCCGATGTTCACGCAGTGTTTGTGTGTGAGAAACCACACGCGACACTACAGATGCAACTTGTGGAGTCCTTAAGCTCTTTCTGTTTATATATTTATATTTAGATATATTTGTCCAAATGTCAACGGATGAAAAAATAACATACCGATAAAAAAGCCTTTCCATCTTCAAATTAGTGATAGAAATACAGTCAAATTTTCTCACATCCAGTGTTAATGCAATTTAGGGCAGAATTATGGCCTAAATCATGGCAGAAATCTAGTTATAATTTCAAAATAAAGCCCAAATACATCATGAATATGATGAGAATATGGCAGTGATGCATCAAAGACAACATATGTACGTATGTAAATTTCTATAAATAGATAAAGTGACAATAAAAGGACATGCTGTATTTCCCCAAATCATTAATGCATGACACAGGATTATGCGACTTTCTCACCGGCGTCCGTTTTCTCAAAAAGAGAAGCGCTGAATCGCATTTCGGATATTTCCCTGTTTCTATCTGACCTTTATGATGTCACGGTACTCCACCTGCTGTCCAAACGGGTGTAAGCAGCTGAACTGGGATAGAAAAACAGACACTTGGAACCATTCCTCCATATTTTCATATTCTAATTTTTCATTTTTGCGTACCAGAAGGCATGCCAACAAAATGAGAAAAGCTCACATCTGATTCATGAAACGTGCATATGGGCTGCGGTTTGCTTGTAACTGCAAGGTTTGTTTTATTTTATGCTAATTAGGAACTTAGAACTTGAAGAATGTCCATCACACATTTGTTTGTATTTTTCCAAGCTGTCCCAAGTGCTTGTAAATTTCGTGCATTACTTTTTCCAGTACGAATAAATGTAGTGATGTCCCATACATTTTATGAATTGATTTGTTACTAACCAGATAAGGACATTTTCTTCTTCCTAATTGCTCACACTCATATTGTTCCTCCTTCCTTTTCTGTTTTCCTTCAGCCATTCCATTTCCTCTGCCTCTCTCCTTCCTTTTTCTTTACCTTCCTGTCCTTCCTTCTATGACCCTGTCATAAAACCTTAAACGTCCAAATCTGTGGATTTTCATAATTATGATCTATGAAATAACCATTCACCCATCCATCATAATGTGTGCCTTTCAGGCTTGAGTATTTCACTACTAAAACTGTTTCATTTACTGTAGTGCTTGGAGTATGTTTGCACCACTGCTCCCCTCTGCTTTGTGTTGTGAAGCATGGAGATGTGGGTCAGGTGAAACCAGAGTGGAAGTGACTTTAATGGAGATTAATTACGTTCCAAACGAGAAGTGGATCTTGCTGAGAGCCCTTGTGCGTGTGGCTTGGATGGTGCTCCTATCCTGTAACACGTGGCTCAGCTGGTGGAGCACATGTTACATGCTGCACAGGCACAGGTTTGAGTCCGACCTGTGCCCTTTGCTGCATGTCATCCTCTCTCCCTGTCTATCTCTCTACTGTACCAATCATAACAAAGCAGAAATGTGAAGTATTTGATACAAACTACATCTGGATTTTTTCAAGCCAATGAAACACAAAATAGGATTTTGTATTTAAAATAAGATGGGAATTTCAAATGAAAATCATAAATGCTGCCCATCCATGAAACACTAACATGAAAGTACAGGCGGTCGGTCACGTGGCTCCGTGCTGTTACAAGCCTCTAAGCAGGGACAGTCGGCGGGGGAGGGTGATTTGTCATGACTGGGTGAGAGTGTACTCTGGTGCTTGTAGGTGTGTGTGTGTGTGTGTGAGCTGGACTCTGGGGGAGGAGGGGTTGAACTGACAGGAGCATAATTCTCCTGTGTCTGTAAGAGAGAGAGAGAGGCAAAGGAGATACTCAAATCCTTCATTTAGTGTGAGAACAACTACTAAAACCACGATGCTAAACCGGCAGTCAGAATTCGACTCCCGTCCATGTCAATTTTGTATAATAATAAATATAATAAATAATAAATAAGTATTACATGGCATTAATAATGGAAACGATGAAATCTGGTGGTATGAGGTGACCTGACCACAACCTAGTGACTCCAATTTTTGTGAGTTTTGGAGAAAAAAAACCTCCAAGTAATTCCAATTAATACAAAAATATAAATTTTGTGTTAATGGATGCAAAGCAGATTTTCTTCGGCACAAGGTTTTTATCTGACAACAGCAATATATAGCACTTTGTAGGCTGTGTGTATCCATGGGGTAAAAAGTACAACATGTCTACCTGTGAAATGTACACACACCCATTTGCCTTTGGATGTGTACGTGCACAGGTGTGTGTGTGTGTGTGCGAGCGTGACCCTACCCTATCATTATTATGACCATAAAGAAGCCCTGAGCGATTATCTTGGCAGCTTTTACAGTGTCTCACCATTATCTCCCCCAGCTGTCACATCCTCCACTGGCACGAGACCGCCGCTGCTTAATTTCATTTTCGATTATCTGCCAAGCTCGGGCAGCAACAGTTTTGCTGCATTAAGTAAATTGGACGCGATAGGAGTGAGGAAGAGGCCCTGTGATCTACTGTAATAGTTGACCTTGTCATCCTGTCAGCCTCTCCTGCCGCTAAGCCCTCTGGGTTATGTCGTTTTCTCGCTTCACCCTATCCCATTGACTCACCGTTCACTTATGGCTATCTCATTCAACACTGACATGTTGCCGATTAAATGCTTAAATGAATGTTATTTATATTGCCGCTGCTAACTTAAATGAAGTATTAAAAGTATTTCTATTAGGACATTTCCTGTACTTATGTACTGAAAGTGAAATAATTGCTGAGTCTTCACTTGGACATTACAGCTTTAATCTATTCGATTAAACTATCATCGTGTATTATGGCCACAATGAGTAAAAAATAAATAAATATCAGAGCCAAATTCTCTGAGTTTATAAACTGGCAAATTGGCAAGAAAAAACTTAATAAGCAAAGAATTCATAAAAACAGTGTCATTCACACACACACGCCACTGAAAGAACATACGTACTACTAAAAGTATGCTTCAGTGGTATTTTTTTGAGTTTTTTTTCTCCCAAATTTGCGACTTTATAATGGCGCTCAGTACTTTTAGTGGCCCTTATATGCCATCGTACATAACATTTTGCCGTTTTTCTTGAAATAGTCTGATTTCATGCTTGTAATCTTCCAACTATTTTTCTCTTAACATTCAGATTTTTTCTCTTCAAACAGGACAACATATTCTCTTGTAACATTCCAACTATATTGCAACATTCAGACTTATTTTTCTTGAAATATTACAAGGTTTTTCTTCAAACATTTTGAATTTATTCTCAAAACATTTAAAATTTTTCCACATGAATTATTTCCACTTTAATCCATGTTTTCAACAGTAGCCCTTAAATTCTTCTATATTTGACTAAATTAGATTACATTATTGTAATCATTATTATTATAGGTTATTATTTATATATTTTAAATCTTTTTATATACCAGATCAAAACTAAATATTTTATTTTGGATTTGCATGACTGATTGTTTGGAAAGACATAAAATAAAAATTCTCCCAAAAGATACTTAAGTACTGTAATAAACCATCTTAACTGCAGTTTTTACTTTTCTTCATTCTCTCCCACACAGAGACACAGACACATAAACAACACACGGAGCCTTGAGTGAAGTGTGAATAATGGCGGCTCTTCCTCCCCTGTACACTTGACGTTCCATTGAATTTTCCATGAGGACGGCCTTGACACGCCACAGTCTTTTTAATCTATTCATGCTTCGCGTTGGCAGTCTTTGCTCTATGTCTGCACGCATCACTGCAGACATCCAGAGTGACAAAGAATGACACAGCATCAGGGAGCATCACGCCAAGAGTCAACACAACTCCTGTGGAGAATCACTTCCTCATGAACTCACACGGCGCCCGTTTCTAATGGCTCGGATTTCATGGGACAGGGCCTGATCGCCGATTTCTACTCAGACAAACATGGAGACGAGGAAGGCGTCCATGTAAGAGAAAATACACACGGAACCGAAACGGCACAGACAAGCTGAGCTGGAAAATGAGCGTGAAAAAAGAAAAAAAAAGAGTGTCATTAAAAAAAAAGTATTTCTCAATAAAATTGCCCTCTTAAAAATAGTTTTTAAGAAATTTCTCAACATAGGATCAAAAACTGAAACTATGGGAGAATAAAGTTTCTCCAAATGGTGCCTTAAACCGTACTTCCTTTAATTTAAGTCTTATTACTGGAGAGAAATCTGCTGAGTTCTCCTGCTGTATACCTCATTATCTCAAACAGCAGAGGGAAAACGTCTCCCTCTGTTTGTCTCTCCTTGTACAAATTCCAAAATAGCCCAGTTTTCATATCTCAAGCTGCTAACGGGAACGCTCCCTCCAAACAATCCCTCCAGCATCTGCTGAGGATTTCTCCGGCCTCACGGCGAGAACCAAACCACTTTAAAGCGTCACACTGAGACTGTTCTCACATGTCGATTTGCTCTTTTCTTCTTTTAAACTCTCACTTCTCCAGCTCCTCTTCATCAGGTAACTGAGTACATTTGCTCCAGTGCAGCACTTGCGTAAAATAAGATTTTGTCGTTTTACTGCTCTTTGCACTGGGGGGAATATCTGCCCCATATTAACCTAATGGCTGAGGGTATGACTTTAAAGATTTTATATGCAACTTGAGAAAAATTCATCACATTAATCCCATCTTTCCTTTTTAACTCGTCCTGTCCATCTTATCCTCTCCATCCCCTCTAATTTTCACTCCACCGAGTCAAACTCAGTGATTTTGTGATGCAAAGACCAGCAGGATGTTGGAGAGAGGGATGGAGAAGCTCAACGGAGACAAACATGAAGGTGGTAAACCCATAAATCATTCATCCATCCATCCATCTACTGCATTCATCCTCTATACGTAGCTCAACGTTTAGCATTGTGGCCTCAAAAACCGTTTGTTCTCTCCATCTGTATCCTGATGTGCTGACTTGCTGACTCCACGGTTTGGTGATCTGAGCGTGCACAGTTCCTCCCAGAATGAGACGTTCTGTGTGAACCCCTGTATCCGGGAGACAGCGAGCTATCTGAAATAGTAAACACTTGATCGCTGCAGCTTGGGACGGCTCATGCTAAAACGGGTCGGGCCCCGGCGGTTCTGCAGTCTTCTATCAACACATTTGTCTCTCGACGGAGGGTTTATTATTGTGTGTTTATAGGACAACAAGGCTTATTCCGCTGACATTGCAACTTAATCAGTTGATGAGCTTAAAAAAGTCATAAAAGTCCACTTGTAGAGGGTCTATATACAAGATGAAGTGTCCCTGGAATTAACACATCCATCTAAAAACGTTGATATTTTTAAATTAGTATTAGGAGTGGGCAATATTAACTGATTAAAATCTTCCCAGCAGGCCTCAGTGCTTTGATTTCACTAAGCTCTAATTAAAACAAGGACTTAATATCCTGTCATCACATCAGCTCAAGGACAAATAAAATGGACGCACACAATTAAGTCCCACACAGAAGGACTCCAGTTTGGGAATAAGTAGGAAGTATTAAAATGCAACACCTTAATGAAGTTATTAACTTATCTCATGCTTGATAATGAAGCTTCCGAGTATTATTGAGGGCACTTCCAGTCACAATGTACACGCAAATACCCTACAAATACTGTATTAGTCTTTGATTGGTCTGTATTTTTCTCTTTATTTTTGTGTTTCCTGCTTTATTTATTTGTTACTTTATTTTGAAAGGGACAAACAATGTTCTAAACATATGTTTTGTAAATTTCCTCCACAGTTGCACACACACAAAGTTCCACATATCTACACACACGCATTCAGGTTTTGAACCGATATTTATACAGCATTCCCAACAGGCTTTTATTGTTTTAAGATGACCCACCTACAGCGCTGTGTGTGTTGATTCAAAAGAATAAATATACTAGTTTATACAACTTTTAGTAAAAATAGTTTCCAGTTAGAAATATGACACAGCCTGACTGAGGTTGGGTTTTCTTTTCATAATTTCAGTCACGTGATTGGTCAAAAAAATGCTTCTGTCACCGAACTTGACCTGTCACAGCACCCTCTAGAGGAGACACCAGGAACTACTTTTGTAGTAACGCTTCAGTGACTTGACTGCAGTAATAATTTGAAATACACCATCAAAAATAAAACATTACAATGAGAAACAAAAAAACAGAAAAAGAATAAAATGCACAAAAAAATTAGTCAATGTCACCCAACTTTCTATTTTTATGAACAAGAAATTACTTAAAACTACTTAAATGCAACTTCAAAAATATAAAGTCATCTAAATAAATATTTAAAAAAATAAATAAATAAAAAATATCTAAAAAAAAAAAACAATGCAACATTTACAACTAAAAATTACAAAATACAATGAATCATATTCCTTAAAATTGTTTAAAAAAAAAATAAACTGCTTAAAATCTCCCAAATCAACATTAATTCAGAAAAAGAGCAAACAGTAACTAAAGCTAACATAAAAAATACTTATTTCATTCTGTGTTTTTATGACTTACATTGTCAACATTAGTCCGGTTTTATTGGCATTATTGTATAAAAAGTGAGAAATATTTGATCGATTTCTTTTTACATGTGAGGTGGATTATCCCCATGAACGTCTATTCCCAATCCGTGGGGGATTTGTGAGCCTCCACTTCAGTCTGAGGCTGATATGCAGATATTGTGAGAGACTCTAACATGTGTGAGCTCTCAGCTGCATAAACATGACTTTGATGCTGCTCCATCAAGCCCCAAAGATTCAACCTTCCCTTTAAAAAGTTAATTAATCCATCAGTTCAGATCCTGTGTGGGTGTGACACCTCTCCCTGCCTCGTGCTTCCTATTTAAATCCCATCGTTTGCTGTTGATGATAGAAAATAATTCATGCTGCTGAAATGCTGCCATCCACAAGGACAGCCATCAATATTAATGCCAGATATTAATATTGAGGTTTTGTTCTACATATCGCAATGCTGCATAAGAGGTTATCCTCTGCTGGACACTTTGTGCGTTATTATGTATTTATGCAGCCTTCAGAGGCAAAAGCATCAGGGAGCTCAGTTTATTCTGTCTGCCAGTGGTTTGTTTTGCGAAGAAATGATCTCAAAACTAATCTCAATTTGGCACAATCCGGCCAACATCCACTTCTGTTTAATGCACATTAATCAAGTCTTTAAAACCTGGCAGACATAACCACGATTATTAATAACCGTACTGCTACTCTCAAGTATTTATCAGGAGGCGGCATTCAACATGGACCAGTCCCAAATTTACTAATTTTTGACTGTAATTAATTGAAAAAAAGATTTCTAGCGTGACTTTGACACCACCGACTCATCGCGTCACCAGGAGAGGAGAAATTATGCAATACGACATCAGGTTTTTATGGTAATTTTCACACAAGTGTATACATTTCTAACTATTTATAGGCCAGTATTAATGTTTGAGGGGAAACGTTGGTCTTTTATCTCTAAATGGCAAAAAGAATTTACTGTTTGATTGATTGGATGATTAAATGATACATGTAATTATCATCTAAATAGTCCCTCGCACTGCTCCCTACTTATGATTAAGACTTAATTAATGAATTGTTGTTTTACTTTTATGTCTTTGCCGGTTATCACTATGGCAACAGCCTTAATAACAACACTGATGTGCATTGCCAAATTCCCTGCATGTCCCCAGAGGTTTTGTTCGGTTTTTACTCACTGAGTTTGCTTCAGTCGTTGGTTCTCAGCCTGTGTTCCCACTCTGTCCAGGAAGAAAGGACAGACACAAAAAGACCAGCTGTGACATCGGACACTTGTACACATCTCTTTGTGAATATACAGTCCATGCACCCACATACGATACGTTCACAAACAATAATCATGGACAATAGGATGACACTGAACCAGAGTGAAGGCCCCTCAGCCACGTTATTCCAGGGAGGCTCAACATCCGAGAGCTCGGCTCCTGGAGGAGGAAGATCCTTCAGCGGCGCCCAGTAAGGCCCCCTTCTCCCTCTCACCTTGATATAACTGCATTTGCACAGATGGCTGCGGCAATTTATTCCACCGCCATTTCCTCACATTCAGGCAAGTTCCCAGGCTCATACGCGGGTCAGGGAGAGGTCACACTAACTGAGGAGGAACATTATGCACAAGAGCACGAATTTGCAATCCTCTGAGAATAAATGCAGTTATGTTTTCGGCGCTGTGCACCATTCTGCCGTTTTCACATCATGTATGAAGCCCACCCAAGGTCTGCTCGTGCCATAATATTGTTTATTATTATTAGTTTTTACTCGGGGCTCCTCAGGCTTTCCGTGTTCCTGATGAAATCGGAGCAGTCCCCATTGTCTCGCACTCCGCCTCGCTCGTTATGAGCTTCATTTAGCACAATCCCAGGAATAATCACTCCCTTTTCATTTTCTCCAGGCTTCAGCCTCTTCAACGCTCCTACACTGTGTTGTTTAGCCAATTATACAGCAGGCTTTCTGTTACTCAGCATATTGTTTGAAACTCTGTACGCCATAGGGAGCGATCAGAGCAACGTCGCAATGTAGCGCAAGAGGATAGAAACACGGGAATAACAATTATTTTACATGTAAAGTAATGCTTTGACTGCTGCTGTTGATTTAGATAGTTCGGAGGGAGATTTTGTCATTGAATTACAGCATAATGATGAAAATCCTGAAGAACGAACGCACCCAATGCTGTTACACTGGAATTAAACCGTTTCAATTATATTTTTTGTTTCGAGGCTGATCAAAAGAATGTGTTTGATGCGTAGGCTCCAACTGGGAGATGTATGTTATGAGAGAATCATAACAGGAAGGTTTTCTGCCGGCGAGCTCCCCAAAGGTTCTCCGATGAAGCCGTTTGAGGAAAAGAGCCTCTCTGCCACATTTATGTTTATCTTTGCCAGTAAAGAACAGGAGACATTTTTCATTTCATCCCCACGAGTCCCAAAGGGGTGTCGACGCTACCACGGATGATGATGATGCCTGAAACGAAGAATTAACATATACAACACACACACACACACACACACACACACACACCTATAGGCATCAGAGTCTCTCAGAGGAACCTAATTACAGTGATGCTGCCTGGTGTGGAGTCAGTCTAACACAGTGACGTCTAGCAGGACCCTTAGACTCACACACACACACACACACACACACACACATACACACAAACACACACACACAA
>OMNV01000975.1:10603-44475 GCA_900303265.1 Brotula barbata | reverse complement strand
TTTAACAGGGTTTTGGGATTTTTTATGAAAAACACGAAAAACACTCCAGTGAGTGCCGGCGATGCACCAAAAAAAGAAGAAGTGACATCACAGAACTGACATAACTGATCAGCTGATGACATCACGCTGAATGCCACTTTACAAACTACACAAAAGTTTATGAACGTCAGATGTGAGCCGAGCCGTGTGAGAAAGAGGACATCAGTAATGGATATCAAAACTTTGAAGAGGATTTTCGATGAGGAGTTTGTGTGTCCCATTTGCCTGGACATTTTTAATGATCCCGTCCTGTTGCCGTGCTTGCATAATTTCTGCAGGGAGTGCATATACACCACATGGCACATAAACAAACGTGTGATCCGCTGTCCAGTGTGCAAGTGTAAGTACCAAAGGAAGCCACCCCTGCAGAAGAATTTAATACTCGACAACGCCACGAGGCGGTATAAAGATTTAGAGCACCCGGACGCGCTGTCGGGCAAGAAACGGAAGAGCAAGTGTCGACACGGCTCGCTCAATGCTTTTACCAGAATGTTCCAATCAAAAACAAAGAACAAAGACAAGGACTCTCTGTTACGAACCCCTGAAAGCGGAAAGGAGAAACAAACAAAGAAGCCCGCTTTCTGGAAAAGACTTTTTAGCTTGGAGTAGTTGAGTTGTTTGGCCCCCGTCTGAGCTCAGACTTAATAATAATCACCCGTTTGCTTGTAATACCATGATAACATTGTTTTTCTGTGAGAGAATTTAGCTCTTTAAGTTGACCATTGTAAAAAAAAAAAAACCAAAGTGAGTCCAGGCAAAGATTTCAACTTGAGTGGCTGCTGCTTCCGCTGACTCTGTTCCGGTCTGTCAACAAACTCTGTCCGTGCCTCTGCGGCCTCTGTGCACGGCTCCGAGGATTTCCCTCTCACCATGGACCCACCTTACTGTGATTGCTGCTGTTTTGACTCCACGCTCGCCCAAGCCCTCTGCCTGACCGCCACACTTTTTCTTTGGGTATCTATTTGATGATTTTTTGTTTTGTTTTTGTATATTTCACTCGTTGTCGGTTAACTCCTATTGTTGTATTTCTTAGTTCTTCTCTGTTTAGTTTAGTTTTCTTCGTCTGTCCTGCTTGGCAATACCGTTTTTCTTAATTTTACCAAATCAAATGTAGATAATCTGAAAAAAAAAAAAGAAAAAAAAAAAAAAAAAAAAGATCAGCTGCCTCCTGCTTGATTTTTGGCTCTCGGCTTCCTCTACGATTCACAACGGCTACAGAAAGCCAAATTGTGGAGTCAGCAGACGTCGAGCGGCTCGGTGCTGCAGGGTGACATCAGGGTGGGAACGTTGAGGAGCCTACGCCTCCTCACCTCCACAACAATCTTACCATCACCATCAAAGAAAGGCAACACGGGAGGTGTCTCATGTCCAGTCTGGTCAAAATGCTAAGAGACTTTTCAAGATGAAGATGAGTCGTTATTTTGATAAATGGCTGCCGCCTCGTTGGAGAGGAATGCCCGGCTCCTGCCTGTGTTTTAGATGCCTTTATATCCTCTGGGCTGCCCACGATCAGCTCCAGCTTCCAAGCCGTCCGAGGCCCCCGAGCCAGCTTCCGTTTCCATCCTGATGCCAGCGGTCCTGAAACGGGGCTATCCTCCTAACCTTAGTCCCAGTCTTTTTCCTGAGCTGCCTGGAACCCTTGAGCAGTGCCTTCTGTCTGGACCCCTGTGCCCGGGCCTGTCGCCTGAGTCTGAGTTGTCTCCAACCTTCGAGCTCCCTCTGAGTGAGGCTGATGGGACTCAGCAGGACTCCGTGGCTGTGATTTCTGCTCTGTATTTAAATCTCCTGCACTCTGGATACCGTGACCTCTGCTCCCTGTGTTTACGTATCTATTTGATGGATTTCTTTTTGTAGATTATAGTTGATTTTTACTACTTTTAGTGATTGTTACCTTTTATTGTTTAAATTGTTCCCGTTGACGTTTGACCTGCCTTGCTTGGCCGTAAGTGTTTCTGTTCTGTTTTTGCTGAAACAAATATAGATAAAGAAACCAACAACTGCCTCCTGTTTGATTCTCTGCACTCGGGTCCCGTAAACCCCACAGATAGACATGAAACTCCCACTACGTCAGCCTAAATAACGCTTTTTTAATCAAATCATCCATTTCGCCACTGCCAGGCAATTCCAGAGGCGTTCGTCTTACGGAGTGGGATTTGTAACAGAATACATCTACATGGATGATATGCAAATAAACCCGGCCTGTTTATTTTCACAAACACACATCAAGATCAAGCGGGGGCTCTTAACTTAGGAAAACATCAAAATCCACTCTTTTTCAGCTGCCAATTAGAGATGCTGCACATGGATTTGCCACAGGTTACACACACACTCACACACCTGCAGGGATGGCCGTGTTCTCGGTGCCAGGCATCCATATTTGCCTGTTTGTGATGTGTTGATGGTGAGGAGTCGCTTCACACAGAGCACAGCTGCTGCGGTGAACAGCAGACCTAATGAGATGCTTTCATTTCCACTCCCTGTGTTTTCACAGCATTTTACACTGTTGCACTTACGTGGTGTGTAATTACTTTTCTTTGCGTCGAAGCCGGCGTATTAAATTATTGGACGTGTGTATTAATAGAAGCCCATATATCAGATGAGTAGATTTCTGCATTAAATATCAGTCTTAAAAAAGCAATTTATTATATCTCAAGTAATTGAACAGAAAAAAAACAAACTCAAAAATGGAATATTTTCTCCCAGTGTACAGCGATCCGCTGATCTTACATCAGTTCTCCATCAGGTTCAAGTAACAGAAAATATAATAGTTTCCTCGCAACAATGCCTGAGACAAATAACTGCACGTAACACATTAACAGAAGTAACATTCGCCCGGGAATGCGAGCAGCCGATATCCTCACGCCGTCTGGGTATCTCCTTATCTCCTTATCTCCTTATCTCCTTATCTCTGGGTATCTTGAGCAGCTTTTTTTTTGCCCCCGTATGTACAATACAAATATCTCTGGATCTGTACAAAAATAAGTCTGATTCTGAAAAGAGTATATTACAACTTACAGAGGCTAACAGGTCCGGTCATTGATACTCTCTGTCTGTGTCTCTCCATCCAGAACAACATGGTTTCAGTGACTAAAACTTTGACTCTTTATGACAGCCATGTTGAAAGTGGACAACTTGAGGGACATTCATAACTCTGGGTTCAAATGAACGTGTTTGCGAGGGTCAGTGTGTGTTTTCGATGACGTCCTGTAAAACCTGCGTTGGCCTCGTCCTTCCCACCATCTGAACGTGTGACTTTTATCATATTTATTTAAAACAGTTTTCAGGCTTTTGAACCTGGTTTATGAGTCTGAGCCTCGTAGCATTGAACACTTTAGAAGGAATAGAAGGAATAATACACAGGTGTTCGCTTTGGCACTGCACAGAACAGAACAGAACAGAACAGTCAGTGCCGGGATAAAACCCCAGAAAGTTTGTCCATACTGTCCCTCGTCTGCTGGGACAACGAAGGAAAAGCAGGAGAACCCTGAGGCCTCCGCGGTCCTGCTAACACTTCAGGTGTTTCTTGCTGGTCATGTCGTTCCAGATCCGGTGCATCTCCTCGGGGGAGATCTGGTGGACCGTGACCACTCTCCGGTAGCGGCAGAGACTGTACGCCATCTTCCAGTGGTTGAAACCGCTGTTCTGGAAGGGGTGGATGCCCAGCTTACGGAGGCACACCCCGACGTACACGTCCTCTAAGTGCAGCAGCCTGGTGTGTAAGGAGGTCTTGTAAATGAGCTCGGCCACGTCTGCCGAGAAGATGTACCCGGTACCGGAGCAGAATGGCGGGTACTTACTATCAGGGTACAAATCCCTGGGCATGTACCACTTGCTACGCATGTCTCTGATTGGCCCACCGTTGATGACGTAGCCAGTGAAGTACCTCCTCCTGGGCTTGGTGGTGGGCTTCAGCAGGTTGAAGATGAGATTCTCCATGTTGACAAAGATGTCACTGTCTGTCTTGAGAACATACTGAGCTTTGGGGCAAAATGTGGCCACCCAGCGCATGCCCATCATCGTCTTCAGGGTCAGGTTGTGGTAGGAGTCAATGAAGTCCTCCACCACGATGTCATGGAAAATCTGGCTCTCCTGCTCCACCATCTGGTTGAGGACCGCGTCTGTGCTGCGGCCAAGCAAGTAAAGGGTGACCACGCGCACGTCAGCAAAGGTGCTTTCATCGCCCCACGTCTCCCTGATGGCCTGACGGGCATCAAACTCCTTATGAGTGGTGCTGATCAGGATCACCAGGAAGGGGGCCTCCGGCTCGCACTTCTTATCCTCGTTGATGAGGTAGGCAAAGTCATGCGGGTTGAGAGAGCGTGTGCGGATGTTGCTGAAGGTGCCGTTCTTGTGCAGCTTGGACGTCTTGCGGATGGGGATGGTGATCTGGCCCACGTAGGACGTGGAGGGGCGCGACACACTCAGGTACCACAGAGCGCTAGCCCAGCAAACCACGGTCAGCACGTACAGGCAGGAGACCTTTGAAGGCATCGCTGTTCACTTGGCTGGCGTTAGCATTGGCAGCAGCGTTGGAAACATCGGGGCCACGCCTCCCTGGGTTGTCCTGGTTCTGGCGGTGCAGCTTGAGGCTGCCTCCACAACAAACTTGACATTAATTGTAGATAATGGATCTCTCTATGTCTCTAAAAATGAGCACCGCGGAGCTTGCTTATCCTGTAACTGACTTCCACGGCATCTTGCGGCGATGTTTTCAGAGTCCTTTGACAGCATCTGAAAAAGACGGAAAAAATTGTCAGGAGCAACGTTTATCACGTCACACAAAGACAAAAAGCAAGACAAGCAAATGAACATGATGTCCTGTGCTTTCTCGTTTTGGAAATGCCATTTATAACACGCGTGGCACAAGGTTCCCCATTCATCCCAGCCCATAATACCAGGCCGGGAAAGGCAGGCAGCAGAGTGCCACAGTTACTCTCATCATCTTATCTGTCTGTGATAAGAGTTCTGTAGTGTAAAGAAAGTGAATATCCCAGAACACTCTCTGTATTGATAGGGCCTTTTCTGCCACAGCGCCGACCACTTTTGTTTACTAACTCTGTTTATCTTGCTCTTATCCTTGCTCAGTCTGCAAATCAAGGAGAGAGAGAAAGAGAGAGAGAGAGAGAGAAAGAGAAAACCAGAGGAAACCCAGACGGGTACAGGGTGAAAGTAGGAAATTCTCACAGGAAAAGATTCATTTCCACTTCTTCTCATTTTTCACATGGATCTATAAATAAATGTGTAACTGGTGTTGGCATAGAGACGGTATGTGTTTCCTGGGCACCGAGTGTATTTGAACACTTTCCGTTTGTGAGCGTTTTTAATGTCTGAACGTCAAACTGGATGTAATCCTTTCTGCTCTTGTATTTGTTGCAGCCATAATCTCCTGATGGAGCTGCAGCCCTGTTTTTTTTATTCCGATGGGAAATAGAATTTTTTTTTTTTCCCCCCCGAGCATAACTGATGATGAAGAAGACATCGCCCAGATCCCGTCAGAGATACTGCACGCACGTGAAAAGTGCCATGATACTCCTTTCGCTTTTGCTGTGTCTCATTCCTTTATCAGAGTTGCCCAAATCCTGCAGGGCCAAGATGATTCCTTTCATCAGGACTCTCTCTTATTCCTCGGCCCGTTCTCTCTCTTCCCTCCCTCTCTCTCTCTCTCTCTCGCTCTATCTCTGATTCTCTTTCCGAAGCAGAGTCATCAATCTCACGGTCCAGTAAAATCCATCTCATCATGGTTGCTTTTCCACACCTCCTCCCGCTCATCCTCTCAATCACTCTCTCTCTACTTCAGTGGGTATTTGATCCATCTTTACATGTCTCACTACCTCCCCTGCCGCCTCTCTCTCTCTCTCTCTCTCTCTCTTTTCTGTCTTTCTTTCATTTTCTCTTATTCTGCTTTTTTAATATCTTTGTCTGTGGAACTTTGATCCTTCTCATTTCAAGTTTCCCAATATTCCCCTGGTCCCTCTTCATCTCAGGCTACCTTGGCTCTGCCTTTTCTCCGTGTCATTTTCTCTGCTGTAGTGTTCTTGTCTTCAGATCCAACCAGGACTCCAATATCCACTAACTTATTTGACAGCTCCTACCACATTCAGTCCGTCTAAAGCCTCTCAATCTTGACAGCTATGTCCGTGGCTCCCATCTCTCCTCTCTTTAACCCAACCCCCCTCCTTTTAGTCACTCAATCATCATTTTCTTCCCCTTTCCTTGACCTCACTCCCCTTCAATACTCCCTTCCTGTTTCCTGATCAGCTGGAGGAAGCTCTCTTTTACACCGCCGTTGCTTCCTGGTAAGTCAGCGAGTCGATTGGCTTCATTATCATGCAAACTACTGCACGCCCAGAAAAACCAATATCCTTCTGTGTTGGAGCACAGCATACACAGCATACAGACCTCAGACCTGAGCGAAAGACGGCTCTGTACCTTCATCACGTGCGTCAGCTCGGATTGCTCAGTTCAAATTTCCTCTGATAGGCCACACACTGGGTGGGTTAGGTGTGATTTATCTTCTGCCTACGGATTAATGTATCATAATTATCGCTACTCCAATATTGTAAAGAAAAGGCTTTTATGCCTTTTCTTAAGTATGTCATTGAAAGAATAATTATAAAAACACCACATTGCACTAAGAGCAGCCGTTAATGCATTAAAAGTGAGAAGAACGATTAAAAACGGGGTAATTACAGACCTTATTAACACCCCCTGTTCTTCTGCTCGGTGATTTCAGTTAGTTCTCATTGCCATGACAGCACTGTGACGAGCCATAGGGCAAGAGAGAGAGCGAGAGAGACAAGTTTAGAAAAGAGGGGGAGGAATGCAATCTGCTTTACACAAGTATTAGGCCTTATCCAGTTTTGAACACAGCTCCCCCGGGAGGTCAATTTAGCCAAACCTCACACTGAGAAGTAAAATAAAATAACTCTCCGTGAGACGCTTTTTTTTCTAGGTCTGGCAAGTCGATTGTTTTTACGACAGAAATCAGATTATGAATTAGTATTTTGTTAATAAGAAAGATATCAAAATAACACATTTCACAACTAAATCAAATAAAAGTGGTGGAAAGATTGATTTTTTCCCCTAAATGTCACAAATGACACAAAGGGTCAACATGGAACCAGAGTTGAACTTTAACTTCCTGTTTGTGATACTTAAAAATTGCTAGGAAAACAACAGGGCAGTCAGATTTTAGACTTTATACTTCTGGCAGAAGTGCTTCCTGTTGTCTTTGCTTCAGAAACAGGTCCTGTCGATGGATGTTTACATTTGTAAGGCCTCCCGTCTCAGACTCAGCATCTACTCGTGCACATTGAAAGCAGGTCAGGAGTACGATTGACATATGGTTCCACTAATTGAGAGCCCCCGTGAGAGTAGCATATTTTTGTACTGAGGTTTTGACATTTCTGAGCTTCTTCCTTCATTTAAAAACCAAAGCTACATGATAATGAGGTCAACTGAATGAAAAAACAAATTAGAAATAGTCAAAAACTCATAAAGCTATACTGAAAATGCACTTAAATTAGATGAAAACCGATAAAAAAAAGAGACGTAATCGATGACCTTGACGGCGTTGGTTCTTTTTAGTGTTCTTTACCTTTAAATTAAACAAAATTCGAGTTGAATTCTGGCAACATTTGTGGGTGGCACATGCACTTTGAAAAGTAGTGAATCATCTGTTCTGTTGTCTTTGCAATCAAATGACCCCCGATAATCTGGAGCAAAGAGGTAGAAAGCTACAGGGCTGTAGGAGTTCCTGTCTTGTTTTTTGTTGCACCCGATAATTGATAGCAGTCATTAGTCCAACATCGAGTGACCTTGTTTAAGCAGTCAATGATTTCACGTGGCTAAGTATGAGAGAGAGAGAGAGAGAGAGAGAGAGAGAGAGAGAGAGAGAGCGAGAGGGAGAGGGGGCGTGCAGCAGAGATGTGTTTCAGCGAAATAGATTAATGGGACTCTAATGTCTACTATTTAACTCACATCTCTGAATTTATGTGAGTGGGAGGTGGAAGGGAGGGCGGACACATCTTAAGGTAAATAAATCATTTTCCCAGCTCAAGGGTGATCTCTTACATTCACGGTGCCTGATTCAATAGAACCAATTTAATGACTGGCAGAGGAAAGCACTCAAGAGTTCTCCTGATCTAAGCAAAGCTATCAAAAGAGTCTGTATCCGGAAATTGTTTACACTGCAGCAGTATGATTGAATTATATTGCTCCTGAAAGCGAGGTGTGGCATGTGTGTAACATTTGAGAAAACACATGAAGTGGATGATGGAAACAAAAAATAATTACAGCCCCGGTCGTCATAGTACTAGCGAACAAACAACAAACTCCCAGGTGGATCCGGCTGAGACGCCCGTCGTCCTCCAGGATGGAAAGAGAACAGATTCTGAGGCGAAATGCGGTATTCCACTTTTCAAACACAAGCATGCTTGTCCATCACTCGCACACCTTATCTGGAGCTCCTGCTGGTCAATATGAGATAAGCTCAACAGGAGGTTCATAATTGCACAGCACAGAAAAACAAACCGACATTCGTCCAGGGTTTGATCCTCTTTTCCTCCAATCTTCTGCCAGGGCTAAAACCCATTATGCCAATTTTCTAAACGTTCAAAAGAGGAATTAATGCAAAAAGGAATTTCACGACAACGGTCGCATTGGTTAGCGCACCGCCTAATACGCAAGAGAGACACAATTAAAATGTCAGCACAGCACGGCACTCGCTATACTTTTGTTTGCTGGATAATGAAGGCCTCAGCGATTGTTGTGGAGGAGCACAGCTAGCTGTAAAGTCTGTATTACAGGCCACAGGCTGGACAGTCTGAGCTTAGCACAAATCCTCTGAATGCAAAGCAGCTTAGGAGTGACAGGGAAAATGGGATATCAATAGTGGCCAACAGATTTGGCTGCAGCACAGAAGCTTGATGCTCCATCTGCACTTCAGCGCTGACTTTAACCCAAACTGTGCCGAGGCAAAGCAGACCAAGAACGGCAGAGGACTCGGCATTTTGTTGGACTCGGAGAAAAGTGTTTGAACACATTTGGAGACTTTTTACGGGTCCACTGTGTTCCAACAAACCCAGTCGGGCGAGGTCTAAGATGCAGGAGGTTGATGCTGCAAGTCCATTTTTGAGGTGAGACCAACGCGGGGAGCAGTTTGAAAGAAAAGAGTCCTGTAAGTTGTTGTCATTTTGCGTGTTTGGGTCCACCTCATGTTGAGTCAGGTCTAATTATCCTAAGGTCCCTGTCGTTTGTACTAGTTTAGATTGTAACCGGGCACTGTTCTGGGTTGATAAAACTCCGCCATCCCTGAAGACACCCCGGTGCGCTCCCTGGTACCTCTAGCTTACAAACGCAATT
This sequence comes from Brotula barbata, assembly GCA_900303265.1. Taxonomy (NCBI): domain Eukaryota; kingdom Metazoa; phylum Chordata; class Actinopteri; order Ophidiiformes; family Ophidiidae; genus Brotula; species Brotula barbata. The sequence goes on along the minus strand of OMNV01000975.1, from coordinate 35,073 downwards.
GGCCGTGTCCGTGGGTGGGAAGCAGGCAGAGCGATCTGGTACCTGCTGGTTCTTATTGGTCCGTCAGGTAGCCTGCACGGTGGGAGGGCAGGATTTACCTACCGCTCCGTCTATTTGACACTCTAAACATGAGAAGATGAGCGAGTACGATGAAGGCACAGAGCTGCGTTCCGTCCTAGCACAGCCCGTGTCTGTTTTGTTTTGTTTATTGAGTATCAGATAAACCCGGCCTCCTGAGCCGTGTCACAGACCTCAGTAACAAACGGTACAGGTCTTTGCTGAGGGATCCGGAGAAGCACCGCGCGTCAAAGAGCTTCAAGCGTGCAGCCCGCAACCCCCGACAGGCCCGTGCTCGGAATTCTGAGCTCCCTCATAAATTGGATACGGCAACGTGATTCATGCAGGTAATACATTTCAGTGCCCGACCGGGTGACATTGCTGCCATTCAATATTCAAGCACAGGGCCGCACTGGGATCAATGTTGGTGAAATGGCACCACTGGCACTAACCAGACGTCGCAAATAAAATTAAACGTTTAATCTTAAGACGCCTGTGCAGCAGATTTTGAGGGGCAAAACGAGCATATTCCTGGAAGGTGGTGCACCATCTGTTGAAACAAAGGCTTGGGAGCGATCTGGGAGAACGGGCTGCTCGTGGCCTTCATACGCCTATACTGTATACGGCTGCGGAAGTCAGACTTTTAAAGTATTGATGAAATGTATCAGCTGCATTCGCCCGGGGCAAGGCAGCGTGTGCTTTTTTAAACCTTTCCTTTATTTAGGGCAGGCTTCTGCTAAACACACACACTCAGCACTTCAGCACCGGCCCGGCTCGCATCCCGGTAGTTATGAGCCTTCACGCCTGAAAGATGCTTAGGTTTTTGTTACAGCCGCGCTCTTCTGCGAGAGCGTCCACGGCGGAGCGATTCGCCGTTAAATGCCTTGCTCAAGAGCACCTTGATTGAAATTACCACAGGCTCCATTATTCGGGACTTGGTCAGAGCCTCCAACAGACATCCGGGCTCATCTGAAATTTTCATTACACACGCGTGTCCTCCCGGGGCTGCTGCTGGTAGCAGATCATTTTGCACATGCAATAAAGCATTTCCCATCTGCCCGACAGGCTTTTATCAACAACAGGAATCATCCAGGACCAACATCAAATGGCCTAACAGGAGGCAAGTTTACAACTGCGTGAGCAAATTTGCAAGTTGGCCGCGCTAAATTGAGAGCGGTCGCTATTTGAAGTGGAATTTCAATACACATGAATCATGCAAGGTAGCATCAGCGGACCGAACGCCGCTCTCTCATGTTTACCGACCCAGCCAAAATGCGATGCCAGAAAACAGATCAAACATCGGTGAGTCCAATTTACTCTGTAACAGAATGCTCGCGCCCTGCTGTTGGGGGAACTATTTCACTTTTAAGATTCAATTTGCAGTTTCCATTCCCATAAACGTCATGATTTACAATGATAAGACAGATGCATAAAGTTAATCCTGCAGTATGGACGTGTGAAGATTTCAAATTCGGCCGAATCAGATTATCTGTAAATCACTCCGGCCTCTGGAATCTTCCGGTCTCCAGAGTTGCAAAGCCTAAAGAAAACAACGCGACAAGGCGATCGATAACAGCCTGCAGCACAAATTGTAGATGTACAACGTAGCAGCGACCTCGCTCCCGCCTCTCCTCAGCCTACTGTTCTCATTTAAGCACTTTTCCTCATCTGTGAACCTCATTTTACTCCTTTCCGCTTCGCTCCCTGTGCTCTTTTTGAAACATCTTCACCATTAAAAGTCAACCGTACGCTGCTGATAAGACTGATACAGCAAGAAACCAACAGAGAGTGACAGGGTTGGGCCTTTATGATAATAAAACACTCACAGTAGTCTCCTGAGTGATGACCTATCTCACATCACGCTCCTCTGACAATATGGCGACAATATCATTAGGGATCAAATGTAACAATCTCGTAGGAACATGATTGAATTGCACAAGGACAGGGTTTATCTCTTGAAGTGGTTTTGCTTCAAACTGGGGTAAATCAATTCAAAGCAGTGGCACTTCAACTAATGATGTTTGGGACAAATATGGCCTTATATTCTGAACGCTAATGAATGATGTCAGCCTCTGGTTGGAAAAATTACAACAGTGGGTCGGTCTACTTTGAACATGATGAAGGTGAGAAAGAAAATTAGGTATTATTTGCTCAATCTGAACTAGCAAGGATTCAGTGAGAGGCAAAAAGTGAGCACATTTGTTCAAAGTGCAAGTCCCTCCGTTTAGTAAAGGAAGGCTCCAAACGGCCAAAACAGCATTTTAGGGGCATAAAATTATCATTTGAGATTATAAACTCACACTCAGGCCGCTGAAAGAACAAGCATACTACTAAAATCACACACTCCCAGAGGGGGCATGCACTCACGTATAATCTCTCATGTACAGTATATATGATTATGCATAGTGTCATTCATACACGCACACACACGCACACACACACACACACACACACAAACATACTCATACATGCACGGCACTAAAAGCCTCGGTGAAGACTCTGTGATGCTCGGTGAAAAACGGCTAAATGGCTGAATATGGAATGAAAATAGTAAGCGGGCCTCATACGGAGCCCTGAGGTCCATCACAGGAGAACGGCTACATCAATGTGTTTTATCTTATGAACAGAAGCTCCAGTGCAAAAGCCACAATGCTAAAATGTTCTGAAGACAGTTGAGGTGTTTGATTGAAAGACGGTCCCCCTAGCTGCAGCACAGCACTCTGGGTAAATCCTGAAATAGCAGCTGAAACTGTGCTTCCATTGGCAAACATCATTAAATCCTCTTGTCACAGGAGGAAAGCTTTCACTTTTTGAATTTTCACATTATTTGTTGACTCTAAGGGAGACATTACACACACAGACACACACACACACATGCAGTCAGATATGTATAGAGATAGTGAGATATGTTTACCCTTGTGAATCACCTCGTTCACTGGCAAGCCGCCTGCACCAGATGACGGATAACACAATATTGAAGGCCATATGTTTACCAGAGGGACTGTTGCTCCATGGCCATCTATTAGCACAACACACACACATGCACACGAGCACATTTCAGAACAATTATTACTGTGGAAAACTTCCTATCTTAACCGCATGCAAAAAGCACATGATTAACATCCGCACCAGTAAAAAGATACACACACTTAAACAAGTGGACAAACACACATTAGCCACATTGGCTCGTTTACCTACGAAAACATCTGCACGTAGCCGGCGGAGACAGGATAAGTGTGTTCCAAACGTATGTACGGCTTCCCAGCATTCCACTCATCTGCTTCGCCCTGCCGCACTGCACTCCGACCCCGATTACAGGGCGAGGAGTTATCAGGAACACCATCTCAGCGCTGGCAGACAGGGGCGGGTACAGTGAGGAACAGGCTGAACACAGGCCATTATGTAGCGGGGCGCAGACAACTGCACCTGTCTAGATAACACACACAGGACGGCTGCAGGCGCTGCTGATGCTGAGGAGAGGACGCACACGATGCTGAGGCACAAGATGGGAAATAGGAGCCGCACGCTGGCAGGTGTATCATGTAGCGCATATGCACTTGCAAAGGTACTGCACAGTGTCTCTCAGATAAAAGGTAGTTCTCCTATTTTTCTTGTAGGGCCTACGTCCACACACACGCACGCGCTTGTGCCCGAGCACGCCCACACGCAGCCTGTGCCGTGTCTGTGCAGCAGGCTGACAGAGCTCCTGTTTGTTGCTCTGTTGAACCTGAGAGCCGAGCACCAGATGAGGGGTCCTGTGGTAATTACCTTGTCTTCCATCCTGTCCAGCAGACGCACATGCACACACACTTCCAGTCCATTGCTCATGGAAGCACAGGCTATGAGGACATGCAGCATCAGCAATGCTTCCGGTAAGTAACACCCTGCCAAGTGAGGGGTGTCTACAGATGTCCACTTCACCGTGTTGCCGTACAGCACAAATACAAGAAGTGCAAACACACATAAGATTAATACTTGTGTGTGTGTGTTTGAAAAGTTAAGTGTTTTGTACATCAAAACGGTTCCAGGCAGGGTTTTGCACAGGGGAGATGCTATTGTTTGTGATTTGTAACAGTACACTAACTGGAGAAAAAAAACAACAAAGCCCTATCTCACTAAATACACTCCAAAAAACGCTCGCCAGTAGAGCCAGATTTGTCAACGTCGAAGCAGGAATCATAGCGTACCGTATACGGAGGCAGTTCTCCGTGCACGCCCATGATGGAACTCGATATCTGTCAGAGCCGTCTTCAATGTTATTGGACTGTGATGTCAACGCCGAATATAGTGAGTTCATAAATATGGTTTTATTGTCCACTCCTATTGTATAATATTTCAAAAGATAGCACGCAGTCAGGGGAAATGGAGATAAATGTGAGGGCTACTGTTCAAACTGTATAAAAATTGGGAGAAAGTTATAATATTGGGAGAAAAAATGTTGAAACACTGCAAAAATTAAGTCGCATTGAGAGAAAACAGTCCAAATGTCACAAGAATAAAGTTGTAATGTTTAGAGATTAGTCACAATTTTTCTGTGCCGTTTTTCTCGCAGTATTATCGCTACATTCTCTCACAATTTCACCTTTTTTCGCTCCAAGTGCTGTTACTATTCTCTTATATCCATCTTATTATTCTTCAACAGTCGCCCCGACACTCTGGTAAAGTGTGTATCAGAGATTCATCATGATAAAAAAAAAGAAAAAAAAAGTACAAGCGGTATCTTCTGCTTGTCAAGGGAAATAGATATAAATGTGGCGATGTGGACAAACACTCATGCACACATATTACTTTCCAGCAGAAATCACAGCGGGCACTTTAGTCCATTCTGTAATGCGGACAGTGTGATAACCCTCAGACTGGCTGCCCGCGGCCACCTCGTGCCCTCAGAGGTGGAGCCGCTATCTCCGCCCAGCGTGAGGTCTACTCAGGGGCCATGCCGCTCAGCTTGGCCCCTCTAAATAAATGGTTCCACCTGTCAGACGTACTAAGCTGTAGCCTTACAGGGGTGAGAAGCAAAACAGCAGTTGATGTGTGTGTCTGAGAGCGTGAGCGAAGGAATCGTGTAGAGAAAGGGGAGCAACAAGAGGGCGAGTGAGAATAGTTTCAGAGGACGACTTTGACCTAAACTTTGCTTCTGTCAGAAATACACTCCAGAGCTTTTCGTCCTCTGTGAGTGTGTCAGAAGCAGTTAAATTTAAACACACACACGCGCACACACACCAACAGACTGCAATTCTCTGCACTTTTCACCTCTGGCAAACACATCAGTATGGCTGGATGAGTACACACAGTCGCGGTATTAACCTTAAAACTACGCTTTTATTTTGCTGGATCTGCCCTGTGAGAATGAAATGAGATCAGAGGGACTGTATATGGTGCACGTGTGAATGATTTGAGTGTGTGTGTGTGTGTATAAGAGAGAGAGGAAGGGAATATTAGAGCGTAGGTGAAAAGTGGGCCAGATGTTTCTCAATGGATAAATGTGACTTTATTTCTGTGTAGTGATTTCACAATATGTATGAGTAATTGCTTGTTTATGATGTCAAAATAGATCCCATGCTAGCGTTACCATGGTGACCACTTCTGGGGGAGGAATAGGTGGGATGAGCGGAGGGAAAAACAAACCTGAAGTGGATTTACATTTCATATCTTCATCGAAAAGGAAACATTGAGAGTAAATGAGATGCATTCCCCCTGGCTGCACGAATACTCCAAGATTTTATTTTGTCGGAGCTGACACAATATTTGCAGACAAGCATATCTAGACTCAGCGAATATTTCAGCTCTTCTGTCCGGAAAAAGGACAAGGTTAAGCGGTATGGCTACAGGCAGGCTGTAACTCCAGCTGGGTGTCTGGAAATCTGAATGCTTTTTTAATGAGGGCTTTTTAAATATGTCCACCTCCAGGACGGCCGTTAACTCAGGAGCCATTGTGCGAGGAGAGAGAGAGCGAGCGAGAGGAAGGCAAGAGTGAAGAATGGAGAGGGAACAAAGTGAAGGTAAGAGATGAGAAGATGTGAGGTGACAGTAACAAAGCGGCAGAGAGAAAAGATGAATGAGAGAGACACAGGGGAGAGGAGAGAAACCCAGCTCCCTAACCCAATAAATACTCTTTTTACTATGCCCTGGCACTAAATGACCATACTATAACTGCAGTAGGTTTAATGGCGCTGTTGATCAATACCAGTGACTCATCAATTACTTTGCCAAATGCTGACACTTCAGGTTTTTCAAGACTTGTAGAGGAAAATGAAATTACCGAACAAACGAACGAAGAGAAACAAACATGCAGAGGAGGTGGAGGCCCTCTCTGATAGTAATAGACTTGGGTGTGTGTGTGTGTGTGTGTGTGTGAGTCAATGTTGACAGGAAGTGATGCAGTGGCAGTCTCATACTTTATGACAACTGTCAGAGGGGAGATCAATCTGAGTGATTAGTCAGTGGAACAGCTGCCTTTACTGTGGGATGGATCGATGTCCGCAGGCTTCAAACATGATACCCGCTGTCACTGTGCTTTGTGTGTGTGTGTGTGTGTGTGTGTGTGTGCTCAGATGCATTATCTGTCCTTATATGTGGGAGCAGTAGATATGTTATGCAGCATAGGGGTCATTCTCCTCTGTTCCCCATTCATATTACAGTGCGTACAGCCCATATGTCCAGGTTACAGAGGATGTATTTCCTTGTACTCTGCGAAATGATAATAAAGTGGATCTAATTTAATCTAATATAAAGAAATCTGGTGAAGCAAAGTAGCCCAGATGCTCCTCTTCCTAGCCAAGTCCTCCAGCACTTCCTGTGAAACTCAAAGGAATGCATGATTCCCCTTTGTATTCCTTTGAAAGCCAGACCAGAGTACCTGGCTCATTTTAATGTAAAGCATCAGCAATTATCCTCCAAGCCCCCACCCCCATTTCCTCATCTTTTCGCTAAGAGGTTGTAAGAAGGCCTGTCGAGCTGCTCACAAGAGCAGTGACATCAGCTAAGAGTTTCACGAGAACAAAAATAGACGTGAAGCTCTTTAAATGGAAGTGTAACAAGGACAAGCATTAAGACTCATCATGAAGCAAATATAAAAAGATTTCCAAACATTCGCCGCATCTGTATTTGATGTGATGAACCGAACCCACAAGATGACGCCCAGAAAAGTGCAAAAATAAAATCAGAAATCAGAAAAATGCTGAGGTGGAGACAGAAATGAAAGAAATGGAGAATGAGACAGCCACAGGAGAGACGGAGCCTGCAGAGTTGGAGTTTTTGCAGTTACGAAATCCATCAGATCCGGCCCGTGTGCTGGACCACAAAGTAAAATACAATACTTACTTCAATACTACCAAAAAATTCAAAATCGCTGGGACCCTGAAAAGTGAAGAGGGGTCGTCTGTCACTCACCCTACTCTTCGTTTGGGCCATTGCATTTACACAATGTTACCTAGAATGCATCCTGACACTTTGAGTATTTTTGTAAACGTTGGGCTCATGAGGATTTGGACTTCTGACTCCGCTGCCAATGTTTCCACAGCAGCCCAGTTGCTAAGCTAGGGCGGAGAAATGACAATGGGGCTATTTTTCTCTCAGAAGCTTTTAATTAGTGATAAATTCAGGAATAAATTGATATATTATAAGTGAGATTACTTACATATATAACATTACGCAGCAATACAAGTCCTGAGCCATCCTTGATTGAATAAGCCGTGTTTTCTTGCCAAATAAAAAACCCCACAGGAAAACTGCTCCTCTCTCCTTCTTCTTCCTCTTTCCATAAATCCAGATTCTATCGGCTTTTATTCTTTCTTCCCCTGACACTTTGGGCTTTTTTATCTCTTGACCGACCGCAAAACAGCTTCCATCAAAGCAGACCACAGCAGCTCCTCTTTGGGCTTTCTTGTTTTCTGTCTTTTTGCTCAGTCTGGTGATGAGACTTCACTCGAGGGGCGCCATGACAGATGACACCACCGCTCCTCCTCAGAGCGGCTCTGATGACACCATCTCTCTCTGTGTGCCGGCTATGGAAGTTAATGACTGAAAATTTGTTAAATGCAAGGGGGAGCGTGGTCTGCAGTGTTTGAGAGAGAAATTAGTGCGACTGTTCATTTAGCTGTCTCTTTATCTGTCGGGGATGAGACCCCTCTCTAACACTGCAATAACTCTGTGGCCATCAGGAAGAACATGTCCACCTATTTTATCTGGGATTGTCTGTCACTGCCGCGGTGACCAGCATGACCCAGACTCAAGTTAAATAATTATGGGTACAACTTTTTTTCAGTTGGTCCTAGGAAGTTTTACACGGTTTCATCCTTCCTCCCTCTCACAAAAAGAATGACCAATTATGGTGATTTGTATTTGCAATTTTCATCTCAGAATTTGTGCCATCCAGCACGGAAACTCGGTTAAAACGTGGGAGCGCAGGGGGACAACAAGATTGATTTTCATACGCGCCGCAGTCTGGTATTACTTCAGACTGTACATGAATGCAACATAAACAGAGTTTTCAATTCATTTCTCAGCCTCTGTCCTTGCAGGGAGGCTGGACAGGAGCTGTCAGGACCAGGACCTGGTTGCGTAATGGCGCCCATACCGAAGCCGTGCCAGCGTTGACCTTGGCTGGTCAGAGTTTTCATGTAGCAGTCCAGTAAGAATTATTTCCTACTGATGACACCATAAAAGTGCAGTTGATAAGTCTAAACTTTCAAAATATCGAGATTAACGGCACACTTTGCTGTGGCTGCATATCCAAAAATCTCTTTTATTTGTCTGTATGAATTTTGGTCATTCTCTTCCGGGCTTGACTGACATTCAACACATGTGGTCTGTTGGACAGTACAAGTGAAATTGATTTCCTCTGAGGAGCAGCTGTGGTACAAAGGAAGGCTAACCTTTTCCTTTACTGCAGAAAAAATGTCAGCGGGGTCCCTCTTTTCTGGGCACTGCACAAAATCCATGAAGACGTCAGCCACGTTCACTCAGTCACAACCCAGGCCTGCTGTGCATCTGTCACGACATCGCTAATTAACATAAACAACGTCAAGATCGTGGCGTCTACAGATCATGTCTGTTTGTTTAATTAGTCTAATTAGCCTTTGCTACAGCGCTCATTGTAGTCTGGAGAAAGAGCGGATGAATCAGTGCTCAATGCTCCGTATTCAAGCCTTATTAACTTTATTAGGAGGATAGTTGAAGAAATCAGCTACTGTGAACCAATGACGGGAATTAAACACTTTCTTACATGCATAACTGTACATGCCTGACATGAATGGATCAAAAGAGAAGAGCAGCTTTGTTGGGATTGTTTGAAGTTGTCAGATAATTGGATTATAGTGTCAGCATGATATTCATTTTGGTTTCGGTTGCTGGGTAAAACCGACATTAAACCCCGGGTGTCTGATCGGAGACAGTCGCGAAGTTAAGTGAAATATAACGTTTTGGACGTGTTTTAAACGTGCTTTGATCCAAATTCTGTGACACGTTAAAGGTTTTTAGTTTTAGTCTGTGTTACATGCTCCACCAAGGACATTATGACTTCAGCTCTGTATGTCTGTGAAATGTAATAGAATATCTCCACCAACTTGTAAACAGAAATTAATTAAATGTTGTAGAAAGGTGGGCCACAAGTCAAGGAAAAAGTAATTATATTTTAGTGCATACCCAGGATTTTTCTAAAGATGTTAATGAGGGCATATTTGAACATTTTTTCCATTTTGTCATTCTCTTTCTAATTCTCTTTATTGATACACACACACACACACACACACACACACACATAGACACATATCCTACAGGAACGTGGGCATTTTCTACAATTAAAACGAATACAGTATTGGTGTGATACAATGTGACAATGTGTTGTTGTTTACTTAGTTCCACGTGATCGTTTTTCAGTCTGAAGCCACAAAGCAAATTCCTAAATCGCCTTATCTAAATCTCGAGTCCTTTCCACGCGATATATATCTCGGTGTAAACAATCCTGGGCTTTATCCTGCATAGCATATAAAGAAATGTAAAGTAATACTGATCTTTTTATTGAGCGCGGTAAATCTGACTGAGCTTAAATAAAGACAGTGACGAATGTAAATCAGGGAAATGTAAATGCAAATGGCTGCAAAGTGAATGTTTACCAGCTGGAGGAGGCCGTCGTCGCTGTAACTCATGTCGCAGCCCGTACCCGTGTTAGACTGTATGTATTGCGACTGCCAGCTTTTTACGGCTACGAGTTAGGGTCCCGCTCTATGTAGCTACAGTACACATTTGTATCACGTGTCACCGGTGTTATTTAAGTGCCTCCTCAGACTTTATAGGCCGTACATCAGCTGATCCCTCCGAGAGAGCCACGCTGACGCCCAGTGTGGGGCGCGGAGGCTCGGCTTACTGTACGCTGACTGGACGCTCCAGAGGGACGAGAAGATGGAGACATAGAGGTGGAGAGATAAAATTTTAGTTTTAGGCCTCCGGAGGGAAAACGCCAAACTCTGCTTGTTTACTTTACACCAATATTCACATTATTATGGTGTTGATTCCTTCTAAATAACTGCCAGGCTGGAGTGCAAAGTAACACGGCCGACCAAAACAACCCTGAAGATATCAACGCCCCTGTCAGCGATCAATCAGTGTAGGCTGACAAAATGTTCATCGGCCAGTTTTAGTGTCTGTTGGAGTGCCTGTCCAAAAAAAAGAGGAAAGAAACTTGTTTTGTGTCATGTTTTAAGGCTATAAATTCTTTTTTGTCACACCTTGGGGTGATTGTAAATCAATGTGTTACTTGGAGAATGGTACGGTACAACTTCACTGTATTTTTGCCTTTAAGGACAGATAGTCAAGGGTATAGCGTGAATATAAAGGTGATGAGTGTTTCATTTAAAGCTGTCTAAATGCATGACAGGCTGCCATCTTTTCATTCTCTCAATCCAAATGACAAAGCACAGGGGATTGGAAGAATTCCGCACGAAAAGAGGAAGTCGACAAGACAGGAGCGAAGCTAAGATAACAGAGTTTGAGTGACAGATTGGAAGATCCAGGTCAGTCTACCTGAACAAAAACAACAGTGAAACAAGTTGGTCAACATCTGTTCGCATTTGCTTTGAGTTCTGAAAATTATGGAAAGGCCACAAGGACAGGTTATCCAAACACTCACAACAATAAGTGATCAGCACCCAACCGGTCAAGGCAGATGGCCGCCCTCCTAGAGCCAGGTTCTGTTCAAGGTCTCTTCCCTTTAAAAGGAGTTTTTACTTGCCAAGTGCTTGCTCATGGGGGAATGTTGACTCTCTACATATTCAAGAGTACGATCTTGATCTGCTCTACCTGTAAAGTGCCATGAGATAACTTTTGTTGTGATTTGGCGCTATATAAATAAAATTGAATTGAATCAGCAGAGAAACTGCAGAAAATGCACCAAATCCAGATATTTTTATAGTCATGTACATGTAGTAAGGAACGTTGTGATGATTTGTCTCCAATCAGATCAGTTTATACCTTTTATACATATTAGTGCCTGAGTTCTTTACATATTTTATGTCTATTAAATGCAAAATCTGAGGGTATCGACCAGATTTCAAAATAAAACTCTGACTGATGCCCATTCAGGACGAATTAAGTTACCCACTCGTTACTGCATCAATAGCCTAATGGCGCTGCGTTTGTATTACACGACGTGGGCCGTTGTTGTTGTTGCGTGCTTTAATGTGCTGCTAAAACAGCTTTCCCCTATATTACTGTCAACATCCGCTGCTTTAACAACACTTGACACAACGCCGTGTTTTACTGTTGCCCCTCATAATGAAAAATAATTTCTCAGGATAAACATGCTGTTGAAAGCGCTTCACAGCAGCACATTATGCGTTTGAAGTGTCTGTTGTGGAATAATGGAATAAAATAACAACTTCAACTGCAGCTGAAGCAGCCAAAACTCTCCGTCTGTGTTTGCAGGTGAAAGAGTTATTACAGTGAACATTAGTGGAAAAATATGCTTAACACCAAAGGATAATCTCTGAATCGTTTACATTTTTATGCGTGTTTTGGAAGCACAAGGTTGATGACCTCGTTCCAGAAAGGCCATGCCAAGACAGAATCTGTGGTTTCTTCTACTTTCTTTTTTCTCTCACATTGATTTAATTTGGCTGTGGAACAAGGTAACGAGACAAAGACACACACATTTCAGTCAAAATTAGACCCTAACACACTCCAAAACTAACTGTAACAAGTGCGTGGAAACACAAATCCGGAGGTCATTGAAAAATAAAGAAAGAAAAAAAAAATAGCGCTGCCAAAAAAAACCTCACAAACCTCAAGTGAAAATGAATATAAATATAAAACATTTGCAAAACAGTATTGAGATAAAAAGGAATAAAAAGAACTGACATTACCTTGTAGTGAAACCAGGGCCACACTGTGAGTTATACGCTGTGATGAATAGCTTTGATACCCAAAACAATAAAGCGATAATAAATCTAAAATAATAGATCATCTCTATGATCCATTATTTTGCTATCTGTGTCTCCTCCTCGCTTTTACATTTAAGATAAGTTGAAATATGATGTATGTGGAAATCAGGCTGTAAACACTACGCGGAAAAAATATGGACAAATATTATGAAATGACAAGAATTACGGTGTTAGATGACCTTTCATCTCACAAAGATGACAATAAACAGAGAAGGAAATGTGCAATAAATAAATCTGACCCAAAAAAAAGTCAATAAAAGCAAATCTAAGACGGAACAACACCTATCAATAGCTGCCTACAGTGACAAATACTCTGCAGGGGCTCAGAAATCACAGTATGCAGTCCACTATGAACACATTTATATTCTATTCATTAAGACAGCAACCAAGGACCTAAGAGGTGAACGCCTGGTGAAAAACGTTCTCTGCCTATGAGCTATACCTGTTCATAAACGCAAGATCAGTCTTTCAAGTGAAGGTTGCAGAATTACAGGGATGCCAAACAAAGATGCCAGTTTGTACTGATCAACCCAGTAACCCATGTTTACTTTGACACTTATCACACACTATTAACACGGCTGGTCTGCTCGGTAGAACAGTATTTACATTAATAATTGATCATATCTCATAGAAAAGGCATTCAAAAATCTCACATTTTCTATTAATTTTCTATTAAAAGCACAATAACCCTTGTGTTTTAAAGCAAAGACACTTCTAATTTCCTTTATATTTCTATTTATTCTGTGTTGTTGGGTATCACGTTAAACAGATTTATTTATGAATTTATTTACAGATGATATATTTGGTATCTTCATCAACTCTGGGCTTTTCACTGGAATATAAACTAACTCTTCATACTTGTGACAAAGATTAAAAGGTTAAACTGCATGTGTAAGATATGGTAATGTATATATTTGTTTCTCTGTTTTTTTTTTGTTTTTTTTTTTACTCATTCAAGTCATGTCTGCAAAAATAGTTGAAGCGTTCTTCATTTATGTCATGCTAATGATATTAAAGACATACTGAGGCTGAAGAAGGAATATGATGTGTTATGATCATTTACATAAGGCTTTTAATCTGAAGTAATTGGGATTGGGTGTGAAGAGTCTCAGCGCTCTCTCACACACACACACACACCTATGCACACTTCAAACATGTAATGCATACACTCACACAGAGACTCCATTAGAAGTGTTGCTCTCAAATACCTGTGCTGCTGTGAGCTTCTTTGAAAAAAAAAAACCACACGCACGTGACAAACATTGACGCAAACAACATCATCCTGCAGCCGCGCTGGTAATTACGGTTTCCAATGTGTGACCAATTAGCACAGCCCATCACACTACACCGCTGTACCGCTCTGAATGTGCAATTACATTTAATTACATGATAGAAGATTGTCTAATAGCAAGAAATGAAAAGACAAAGGACTCTACAGTTGTAGCTAAATGTGCCAATGTGCCAAAATAGCAATAACGCTTTGTCTCTCCTTCCCTGTAATTTGGTTTTGTTGACATTCGCTAAGTATTTACGACTAACTGGATTCTAACTGTAACACATCTGCATGTCTGCCCAGGCGAAAATCAAAGGGCTCATTTGGCACAGACTGGCCAGCCAAACCCCCACTCGCCCTCCTGCTTCCACTCGGGGGGTTATAATTATATAAAAGAGGAGCCGAGTGTGTTTTTTTTTTCAAAGCTCAGACGTCCTGCTGGAGATCACAGCTGATCTGTGTGAGCCTGAGCCCGGAGGTCAACGCATGGTGAGCTGTCAGGTTATCTTTACTGCTACCACGGTAACGCTGAATAAAAAAAGCTGTCTGGTCCCCTCAGACATGATCAACACCAAAACTCTATGAAAAAATGATTCTGTTGTCATTCATTTTATCTTCCACATCACTGCTGGCTGAGTGGAAACTTTTTCACAGCAGTCAAAATGCTTTAGTGCTGACTGAAATGGGCTGAATATGAAAGAAAATGCAGCTCTACTGCCCCACAATGACCATTTATATAATATTATTAGCATCAAATTAGTGATTCTTTGTGAAGCCTAAATGTTTAATCTAACTTTCTTCCATCCATCCATGATCCGATGTCATATTTTTCCTTTACAGCATAAGGAATAAAATATTTAATTGCCATTTTCTCATAATGCCTCGACTGGTTTCAACTACAGTAATACACGATCTGTACACTTTTAAATCTGACATTCACAGAAGTAAAATCAGATTTATCTTTTGCGGTAGCACTGTTTCCTCACTGTGTAGAATCACTGATACAGCAAAGTAAAATATATACTTCAAATGTATGGCAACAAAGACCAGCAGAGATATGGGATGGGACTTATCAGCGGCCTTGCTGAGTTTAGGTTCCTGGCTTTCTTTATGAATATTTAGCTCTCACACTTTGATCTTAGCCCCTATTATAAGTCTATCTTTTCTCTTAATGAGATTTGCTCTGCTGAATCGCATGTCTGCCAGATCCAGAGATAACAAAAAGCCATGCAAAGGCTAGCAAATCAGGATCGGATCAGAACGGAGACGCCATAATGAGCACCATTCCACCAGGCACCGCTGCCGGAGATCCTAATGCCCTGTCAGTAACCTGCTGTGTAGTAATGACGGTGCGCGTCACACCGTTCTGCCACTTCCACAAACAGACACGCGGGCGAATGCGCAGACAAACAAGAATGCTGTGTAAAATTTTTCATTATGTTCTTTTACTCCACACATACTAATGGCCAATTATTTCTGACGTCCCTCCCGCAGCTCCAACTGCAAAAACCCAGCAGACTTTTTCCAATGAAATGTTCATGAAAGTCAGAATTTTGCCAATAAGAGAAAAAGATCAGGCTTCTCTGCAACATATCTGTTGGACCTCGCGGGGAACGGAGCTTTACTCATTTCTCCTTCTGAAGACGGCTTGGCTTTTACATCTTGGTTTTTACTTACCACAGCGTATGTTTCCCCGAGGCATTGTCTTGGCTGTGAGAAAGCCTGTGAAGCTTGATTTAGATCCCAAGGCAATAGGCTCTGTGGCTTTGTGTACATACAGGACGGCAGTTATCACAGTGAGGACAGAGAGAGAACATAGCATCCTGCAGAAATGACCGCAGACTGCTCCGGCCTCGCGAGGCTTAATGACAGTCACGGGTGAGCATCATTATGGTCTGCAGCATCGCAAGAACAACCAGTCGATTTACGACAGTGCACACTTTGTTTCATCCAGTCTTTACACCGACTCGTCCTGGTGCTGAGCATGTGCTTGGAAATGCACAACGCCTCCTTAACACGTGTGCTGAGGATTGTTTGTTGGCTGCTGCAGGTAGAAACGGGCCGTTTTTTTCTTTCTGTGTGGCAGGGCTCTCCACGCACGCGCTCACGTCCTGCAAAATCTCACCGAGAAATTAAATCGCTTTAGCTGGATTTGAACATACACAAAGAAAGCAATAGAGCGAGAGAGTGGGAGAGAGAGAGAGTGTCTGTTTATTTATATGCTCTTTAAAAGAAGATGAGACTGCTACTAAGGTGACATATCGGCCGTTAAAGTGAAGCATACCCACTCCGAGATTATAACACAGCTACAAAAGTGATAGTAAACCAATTTATTAAGGCATGTGAGTGAGTTATCAGAGTGTGTGTATTTACTCAACGCGAAGGTTTGCCTCATACTGCACTTACGCAACACATCAGACGTGGCTGAGACCGATGATTCGGTGCATATATACGATTTAATCATGTTTAATTATAGTTGCAGTAAGGACAAATACTCTGTGTACCGACTGATGTTCGAACTACACACGAGCTGCCTCTGTTCCAGCACGCACGGCGTGTTCGTCGTGCAGTCGCGGGCAAACGCATGCAGCAGCAAACTAAGATTTGTTGCTCCAAGTAATCGAGGAGCAGTTATTGCTTCATTTGAACAATCTGATTTCTTGCCTTAATTGCCATCTTAAGTAAGTTTTAAAGTGCATATAAACAAACTGACTGCATCGTTCCCGCTGTCACTTTCTCTCTCCCGCGCTCAGCTAAAGCTCCTTCATATGCAAATGTTCATCTATAGAGAGCGCATTTGTGCATTTTCCATATTAAGGCACCCGTGTGTAAGTGCATACCATTTATCTGCTGGACTGATAGTGATAATAGAAAAATTCAAATAATTGAAATTGTGTTTTATGGTTGAAAAGACCCTGTTCTATCCTTGTTGGCAGTAAACAAGGCAAGGCGCACACACACGCACACGCACACACACACACACACACACACACACACAAACACAAACACGCGGCGCCCGGGTAAAAAGAAAATAGATTTTCCAGGCTTGGTAAGCTGAAAATGAATAAGAAAAAAAAAGCTATAACAGAGGACAGCACCTTGAAAAAGAAGTGAAATACAGACTTCTCACAAACCAGACTTTGGGTACCCGCGGTTGCCACGGTGGCTACAGGAGAGGGCTTGTTTGCGTGCCATCTGCAGGATGGGCACGGGAAAATAACGCAGAGAGGCGAGATGTTTGGAGGCTGTTTGGCTCATTAGCGACTGAGGTGTTGTGCAGGATGTTTGCGTGCTCTTTGAAGGGAAAGCTGCAACAGTTTGGAGTTGGGATGCACTTCAGCATATTAGCGCCATCAAAGAGAATATTTCAGACGCCTGGTGACACGGCGCGGCGTATTGGGTTGACACATCTCCCGACATACAAGCGCCATCAGATTGTTTGCGTACACCTGCTTGTGTCAGATTGAGGCGTACAGAGAGAGGAGGGTGACATTTTGCATGTGTTGAATTTGTATTTTTTCAAACAGAGAAGACGGCTTCACAACAACCGCCGACTCCGGGATTTTGACTTATTACTTAAAAAAAAATAAAATAGAAAAATAATCTAACATTCTGCCAAGCTTGCCAAATGTGATTTAAGAGTGACCGTTGTCCAGTCTGGAGCAACGAGAGCAGAAAATGACAGCAAATCGAAAAATGTTCACACGCAATTATTTTCTGTTTTTGCCTCCCTTCCTGCAGGCAGGGCCGTATGGAAATGTAGCAAAAGAACAACAATCGCAGCGGCTCTGAAAGCATTATGACGTTTCAAATGACAATGGAGCAGCAATTACGAGCACGTTTCCAGCGAGGCAGCAGCCGGTGACTCACAACGTATGATGTGTGTAACCGGGTAATAGAAACTGTGTGAAGTACATTAAGTCACCGAGGAAAAACAGACCGCGGGGAGAGTAATGGGAGGCAAAGAGATGATAGGGGGATAAAAGAAAAGGGAAGAATAAAAGTGAAAAAGAGCAGAGGAATGAAGGAAATCTCACGGTGGTGGAGTGAGAGCCGCAGCGGGGGAGGGGGAGGGGGAGGAGGAACATCAAAATCAGGGTTTCTGTTTGAAAACATCGCAAGGGACTGGAGTCTGAAGGAAGAGATAACACTATTTTCTGACCTCACCAAAAAAACAACAACCCCCAAAACAACATCTTTTGTGAATGTAAAAGTCCCGGGTGACACCTATCATGAGGGTGTCACATCTCCCGTCGCAGACACAGCTGCCTTATTCCCTTTGAGGATGTCAGAGCTCTCTGTTTGCTTGTGCATAAAAAATACAACAAAATCCAGCGGAGGGAGGAGACATATTGTCGGGTTAAAGTGACAGCTGAACTCTCAAACACATCTCTTGAATCGCTTATTGGATGGCTTTGTAATTTCAATGTGTGGGCAGATGTGCTTTTTGAGGATCTAATCGCGCGCTCGTGTGTGGGAATCATGTTCGCGTGGGTGAAGGGGTACACACGCGAATGGTTCAGATGCAAAGTCCACGATCACGTGTTTCAGCGTGTGGGCGTGTGGAGTTTTTACGACTTTAACTGTTCCAGCGATAATAGACTGAGGTGTGTGTGAAAAGGTATATCTAACGTGTTCCTTTCTTACATTTCTACGATGCTGCTTCTCTTCGCCTTCGTTGTTCATTGGTGGATTTTTCGTCGTTTCCTTTAAGTTTCCCTTCAAAAAAAATTTGCTTTATATTTACGGCTGGAAATGAGAAACAATGTTGATGTTTGATTTGCTCTTCCTGGTCACAGAAAGAAAAAAAGTCTCCATGATACTTCGTTATTTTTGCCACTGTGTATAGACATACTTGGCATGGAGCGCAAGCTAATCCTTCAACTAACCACTGTACAATATATAGAAACAGCATCCTTCTGTACATACGTCAAAGAAATGCATATAACTCCCACGCAAGGCCCTAAAAACATAACATCTGTTTGATTACCCGTGCCAAGAGGTGAACATTAGTTTTTCCATGCTGCGCTTCCCTCTAAAAGCATTTTCATATCATAGCAAGCCAATTATAACTGAAAAACAAACCAAAAAACAACATTAAGACACACTACCACTTGTTTTCTATGTTGTTCATGTGTTCAGCTGCACACGTTGCACTCAGATCATCTATCTACCTACCTACCTGTCTGTCCGTCTGTCCGTCCGTCCATCTATCTATCTATCCATTCATTTATCCATCCATCCATCCATTCATTTATCCATCCATCCATCCATTCATTTATCCATCCATCCATCCATCCATCCATCCATCTATCTATTCACCTATCCATCATCCATCATCTATCATCTATCATCCATCCATCTTCCACCTATCCATCCATTCATCCATCCACCACCCATCCATCCATCCATCCATCTATCTATCTATCTATCTATCTATCTATCTATCTATCCATCCATAATAGCAGCACCCAATGTGGAATAGTTGTATTACATCACATAATTTGAATTTTCAAAATCTATGCTTGATGTTCTATTATTTTTCAATGATAACACTATTAGCAAAGTCATGCATAAAAGGGACTAGCCAACATTTTATAATCTCAATTCATCTGTAGGCCTTTAGGAGGTCTGTATATGAAGTCTGTCTGAGTCTCTCACCTAAATCCCAGAGACGACTGCTCAAAAACAGCTCCCCGGTGCGAAGAATCGTCTATCCCAGCAGTGTTTTCCACAGGATCAAAATACAAAGTAGATTCAGCAGAACAAGGTGCTAAAGAAAAGGCGATTGGACGCACAGGTCCACTCGGCTGAGGATGAGGACTTCATCATTATGATGGAATCCATCCATAAGGGGCTGACCGGTCTAATTTGGGGTATATTTCTGCACAGTGTGCTTTTATTTGAAGTTTCAGACAATAAATGGCTAAAGAAAGAATGTTTTGTTTCTCCTTCTTGACTTCCAATTTTATTTGTGTAATACACCATCAATACATACTATTCTCACCTTAATAGATCAGCAAAGACAGCACATCAGCATCGCATCAATGGGAGGATCCAGGCTACAGGTCTCAGGTCAGGTCTTTTACACAAGGAAAAGTGTTGCTAAGGATGAAAATGACTATAATGTGACTAAAACTAAGCACTGTCGTCAAACACTAAACGCTAAGACTTAACCACAATTTAAAACAGCTGCCAAAATGAACATTGATCACATCATCCTGTTTTCCTTTGTAATTTAAAATGCCACACAATTCATTCTCCAAAAGCAAGAGTCTGAAATATAAAAGCATCGGCATCCTGACAGTACAAAAATGAGGACAAAGAGCAGAAGAGGTGACATCAATCTTCAGAATTATCAGGATGAATACTTCTAAATATGGCCTTGTTTATCTTATTAGTAATCCGATACTAAGATATTAAAATCTTCCTCCAGTCAAGATTTGATATGACAGTGCTGCAATATGAATCTACATTTGCCTTTGCTGATGGGAGTAAATAAGATTAGATCATGCATGAAATAATGTGAGATGGCAACATTACTGATGCTGGGCACAATTACTTCAGTTAGGCCCCGCCCACCTGCTCTTCAAGACACCATACCTGAAGCAGGGCTGGGAGAGACGGACAGAAATGTTATCAGGGTAAAAAAGAATCTTATCGGTCAATACTGATAATAATTGACAATTTTTATGAACTATTTTATCACTACAGCCCAGCTGATCTCCGTGTGTGTGTTCCAGTGAAATAGAGGCGTGGAGAGAAACACAGCGCGTCCATAAATGCAATAGAAAGTCTCACACAGCACAAAATTGAAGTGTACGCACATAGATTAGGTGAATCTCAGACATAAACAGTCCTGGTGGCTCAAGACTGCCGACCTCTGCCCTTTGCTCACGTCACGTCATGCCCTTTCCTTCCTTATCTATCTATTGTGTGTGTCATAATAAAGCAGAAATGTGGAAAATCTTAATTAATCTTAGGTCTCTACTACATTACTACATTTTGCTGTCATTTATGGTCACACTGAGCTTTTTCTACTCTGTTTCACCATGGGTGTGGCTGCTGCTCCACAAACATAGACACAGGTCAACAGTGACCCAAGTGAAGTCGAGTTAACGACACAAAAGCCAAGAAGTGTAATTTAACCCAAGTTGTGCATCTTTTTCCAAAAAGAAATGTATTGATGAATCTCATATTTGGATCAGTATGATGTTTGTTGATGACAGATATGTTACAGTGCAACGTCATTCTCTTTGCACAGAATAATCTTTAACATCGCATGCGATTAAAAATGTCCCACTGTTTAGCCCCGTGTTCTCATATCGGTCAGACTTAAACGGAAAAAGCGCTCGCCACACTGGCGAGCTAAGCCGTCCTTTTTTGTTAACGATTACCTCACCGCGTGTCATTTTCTCACTCCGCTCTTCTGTTGTTGGTGAGACCGAACAACACATCCATTAAATGATTGGCAGTTTGTGCGTCTTTCCTCACACACTCCATTATCAGGGGATATGATAGGACTTTCTATCAAACAGTTTTCTCATTGCTATTGATGAAGTGTCTATCGGCAGTAGATAACGCCATTGTTTCATCGCCGGGCCTCGACTGAAGCTCATCTTCCCTTCTCGCGCTGCAGACAATTATCTGTTCATTAAAAAGCTCTACTCTCTGCTCTTCTTGTCAGTGTCTGCACTGTAGATGCAGGTACCTGTGGAAGGTGGGATAGATTTCTGATCACAATGCGTTTTTCTAGCATTCACTCCTTGCGGTAACTTTTGATCTCCACAAAATATTGATCTGTAATTCACCGTGGAGAGAATCATTAAATCACACAGAAATATTCTCCTGACAAAGTGTTAACTTTAAACGAATCACTGAGCATCAGCAGTGTGTGGGACTTAAAGATCAAACACACACATATACTGTTTGACTGTACCCACACACACACACACACCTTTAACCGTTGTGCGGATGGCGTAGATGCCCAAAAATCCCTGAGGGGAAGAGCTAATTACTCTTCATCAGGTCTTCGTCAGTCCCACTGTCATGCACAGCGTTAAGGGCTTACATGACCCTTTAATGTGAAATACTATGCATCACACAGACACAAAGTGTTCTCCAAAGCCAACGTGAAATTACCCAGCCTGCTGTGTAGGAAGATAGAGGTGTCAGTGTGCACCAAAGCAGGTCATTACATGGCAGATAATTTCAGTTTTCATCACCGAGCCTTGTTTCTCCTCATCTCATGCACAATAACCTCCCCGGATAGGGAGCGTACGGCCGGAATTGTACAACGCATGAGCTATTCCTGAATATTTTCATTTTTCCTCTATTAAATTTCTAATTACATTTTACACCCGTTGATATTTAGAGATCCCCTTTTCGTCCACTGAAATCGCCGCGTTGTATTTCTGGAGGTTTTTGTGCGCAAATATTGAGAAAAAAGCCTCTTGGTGGATTCAAATGGCACTGAATAAAACAGACATTTGAGCGTTTGAGTGTTTTTAGCGTTTTCTCACGGAGAAGAAAAAACTGAGTGGGTGTTAATTATCTTTAAGTAGTTCATTTGTTTTGAGTTGAGGTGTAAAATAAGACATCCATTTATGTTATTAGGGTGCAAAAATGGCCTTCCAGGAAATATAAGTCTCCCTTCTTTTGTTCCTCTCTACGAATGAACAATGGCAAGAAAGGGAAAAATGATTTTTCTTATCGCAAACAGGCATCACGCTTCCCTCTTGGCTTGTCATTGTCTTCCAATTGCTATTAGTTCTGCTCTCCTTCAAATATTACGTCAGCAGCTCTCTCCCAGACAATTTCTGTCCAGATATGTATCAGGCATGCAGGGCCGCCGTTTACACGCGCCAGCAAATCTATTCATCTTCGTCAGTGCCTGTGTGCATTTCATAAGTGCTATTTGCCTCCTCGTAACACCTAGCCGTCCCTGAAATGAAGCAGTTGGTCGTTCGGAGCTCATTTATTTGTGCATGGAACGGCGTGTCACTGCAATCACTCCATACAATTAAGGAAGGAAGGAAAGAATGGAAGGAGAGTGGGTGGGCACGAGTGGAGGGATGGGGGTGGAATGGCACCAATTTGTTGTATTGTGATGTGTGGTGGGGTATGATATGCGGGTAACTGACTAACGACTCCGAGCTGAGGGTTACGTGTGTGTGCATTGCGAGAGAGAGAGAGAGAGAGACAGATAGAGAGAGAGGCTGAGAGGGGTTGTGAGTGACTTGTCTTTATTTTCTGCCTTGGCAGCGTCAGCCCATGTCAAAGCGTGCCAGTAATACACTTTGAATTGAACTCCTTGTGAGGCGGTGGGAGGTGGAATGACGCTGTACGTCAAGAAAGGAAAAAGCAGAATGGAGGGAAGTGGATGACTGTATACACCCCGCCTCTTTGATACCCAGCTTTGTCCTTGAGCTTGCCGCCAGCGCTATGGTCCCATGGTAACCTGCCAGTGGAGAACAAGAAGATTCATCAGTGAATCATCTGCCAGCCACAGGGTATGAAAATTACGGTACATTATGAGCAGCGCTTTAGGGTAAAAAATCAACACTGGGCATGTCTGTAAAGTTATTGTCTTGCTGTACCATATGCTCACGCACCCACTCGCTGTCTCTCAATATACTTTGTTAACTGAAGTTCACAATCAGACGGATCACTCCGGATGTACGCCACCGCTGTCCATCCTTTGGATTTCAATCAGAGGTGAATGTCCCAACAGTGAAATACACGCAAAACATTTTTAAACTCTCCTCATTCAGCATTCATATATTTTGCGTATTCGTGCATCCACTTATACGCCGCTCGGTAATGACTTTTTTCTGTCGCGTGTGAAATAAAAGCTGCAGTTTACTTCGTCCAAGCAGCCTGATGGAGTGTAACCGTGTTTATACTTTTTCCAAATTCCCACACCAGAAAGGGAGGGGTGCGTTAATGTGTTTTTGTTATCTCAAAGTGGTGGACGGTGTTGGAAAGACAAAAGAGAGACTGAGCGAAAAAATTAGCCCAAGTTGCCGAGCAGCATTGGCAGAGTCAGAGATTTCTAAAATTTTGGAGGAAGCAAACTGGGTATGAAAGAGGTGAAAGAGGTTTCGGTCAGCTTCCATCTCTCTGAATCGTACTGAGTCAAACTTTGGCTCTAGAATAATAAATGAGCACAATGAGTCAACTGCCTGTTTGTTTGTTTCATCAGCCAACTAATCGCTGTGCCATACAGTATCTGCAAGAATGTGTGAAGTTGCAAGAGTGCTGAATCGTCATCAGCTACAGTTTAACACATTTATGATTAAGTGTTACGCAGTTCTTCCATTAAAAACTGAAAAAAAAAATGTTGTTTTTGCAAGCCTGGCATTCATAAGGATGCACAAAAACCTATCCGCAAGGCCGTTCTTTTGTCTGTATGTCTATTTGTTAGTACTGTCAAGTAGAAATGTAACCTCTCCAAAATGTCAACATTTCAGAATGGCTTGTTTTTCAGCCTTGGGGTTTATACTTTGAGAAAAGAATGCAAAGCTTGGGCTTATAAAAGCATAAAGGGTGGACAGAACACCGCAACGTAATAGAAACTATGTTGAGTCATTTTAAAGATGTGAAGTATTTGTCTGCTTTTACTACAGCGGAATGTTGGATTGGAACATTTTCACTTCCAATGCCACACTGAGGAGAAAGAGTGAACTAATCTTTGCATTAATAAA
>OMNV01000975.1:0-10459 GCA_900303265.1 Brotula barbata | reverse complement strand
TTTTCACTTCTCTCAGTCCTTCCTGGCAGCTGGGGCTCCCGTGTCTCTTTTTTCACTCCTACTTCAATTACAGCTGCCTTCACTGCGGGCGCCGCACCGCACTGCGCATTTGCAGGTGTCCCGTGAAAGACGCTCCCCTTTTTCCCCAGCGGGCCACGTACACGAGCGTATACGCAGGTTTAGTTTACGCCCAGGTAATCAAAGCGACATGTACACACACACCGTTGAACACCTTGATAATCTCTCTCTCCCTGTCTCGGTCCTCCCCTACCTTACGTGACAAGCGGTGAGTAATGAGAGCGGGGTCTGAGCCAAGCCGTTTGGTTGTGTAATCCCTTTCATAATGCCCTTCATTGAAGGGCCAGGGGTCATAAATAAACAACGCAGCAAACTGCCACGCTGGAGAAGGAAGACGACAGCCTGTCACAGCTGCCTGGGAGGCTACGTTGAGGCAAGAAGATTGTAAATTGGTCTTGCCTGGGAGCAGGGTGGGGGTTACGCCGCTGATGACTTAGAGGGTCACACGCTGCCATGATGTGGCTGCTGCAGACACTTATTATGCTGAAGGTGGGATGGATGGGGCGGGGGAGAGACAGGGAGAGGGGGATACAAGAGGGAGAGTGCTGAATGGCAGAGCTGTCTTGGGGTTATGTAGCCTGCTGAACCTTGTGATGATCGGGAGCTCCCATGGGGAGGGAGGGGACCCGCAGAAAGCCTCCCACCGCACTGCAGTCGTGCTGATTGGGTCCGTGTGACTGCTTAGACGTGCGTGTGAGCCTTCGTGTGCACATTTGTCCGTGTCCCCAGTGCTGGTCCTACAGCTACAGGCGTTTCTCCCTTAATGGCCGTGAAAAAAAGCGGCTAGGTGCACATTAGCGAGTCGCAGCAAGGTCGGAGCAAGCGGTATCAAAATAGAGGACAGTAGGGAGGTTGGTGGGTGGGTGGATGGGACTCATCATTGTCTCAGTTGGGGGGTGGCTCTGGGGACCTGAGCCCTTGTCTAGTCCTTGAGCTGCACTCCTTTTCTGCCTGACAAACACAAAATAAGTGCCTGCCTTTCTAAAGTACACTGCACAGTTGTGTGCTGTTTCAGGAAGAGGAGAATATATCCAGACAAGGCACGTAAAGAAAAAAACACAGAGGGCTGGGTCTGTCTCTGTCCAGCTCTCGGTGTCTCAGTAATCTGTCTCCTCTTGAGTAACACTGACTTTGGGTTTAAACACAACTTAGTTAGACAGCTGACTACACAGACAGTAGAAGAAGAAGGAGATCAGCTGAATGTGTTTCTTCCTTTCCAACCGTCCCAGCATCTCCTGGTTAAAACGCCTCGCGCATCACTTCAGTTTAAAATATTCTTTAACGACTCAACAGTGAAAACTGACAACGATCTTTTATTGCCATCATTGTCCATAATGTGAATTAGTGGTGGATCTACCAACATAAAACCAAATGAAAATGATGCGATGGCTCACCCATCAGCACAAATCACATTGAGCACACTGGCCCGCGTTGAATTCTGGCTCCGCCTCTTTGCCGAACGTCTCACTGCCCTGTCCCTTCCTATCTCTCTCATCTTTACGATCCAACAAAACGGCAGAATAAAACATAAAATGATACAATATAACAAAAATTCTAACTCTGGCAGTACTCCAAGTCCCATGGAGACAGACAGAGAAGTAATGGCTCCTCCTTCTTGTCACCCTTTTCTCATTCACACTACACTACTATGTGTGTGTGTGTCATATCTTAATGGCTTAACGGAGGAACTTCACTCGGTAGTTGCATATTATGCACAAGATTTTGATCGGTGCAGCCATACATGCATGCATCTGACCGTAAACGGAACACCTAAAATCTGATCAGAGAGCAATCTACACATGTGTAATAATTATGTAAACAATGTCATGTCCAGATAGAAGGAAATGAAGCTGGTGGCTCTCACCCTGATCGCATTACATAACTTCAAGTGCTGTTTACTTTTCATTTGCAAACTAAACTTAGGTAATACGTGATTTGCATCGAAACCAGTAAATGAGCAGTAGAATAACATTTATCTACGAGCACTTAAATTTAAATTACTGCACCGGAGAGTGCCACTTGAGTAAAAGCACACGTGCAGAGGCTCCACTAACCCACAGCTGCAGCACAATGCTACCCCTGAAACTGAAATGAGTCCTAGAATTGCTTTTACATAACATACCACCGACACAAAGTACTTAGTATGCTACGCAACCTGCTCCGAACCACCAGAGACCACCACAAAGTCTAAACTCCCACTGGCAGTGGAGTGGTGAGTGTGCATGTGTGGCTCAGAGCTGATGTCCACACCGTTTCCCTACAGAACTTTGAGTCGTCGGGCTGTCTTTTTGAGTTCACACAAAGCGGAAAAAGAGAAATGTCCCAAAATGTAAATGCGAATGTCAACATGTTTACCAAGCCGAGGCGGAGACGTAGAACTCACAGGCGAACAAGGTAAAAAAAGAAGAGTGGGTGAGGACAAACACAAACACAACCCATCCCACTGCACTCTTTCTTTCTTTCTTTGTCATCCTCCAGTTTATTTTTCACCTCATTTTCTATTTTTTGCCATTTGCTTCTTCCTTTCACTTTCTCTCTCTCTCTCTCTCTCCCTCCCTACGTTCTCTTCCCCTCTTTTGCCAAAATAGCAGAGAAGAAAAATGACCCAGTTGATAAACGCGAATGTGATAAATGGCCGTCGAAACTTCTCCCTTTTTGAACCTGCTTCTAATTTTACGTGGCATCAAAACACTATTATGAAAAAAATCCAGACCTTCATGCTCAAGTGAAGGCAAACTAAGCCACTGAAGCACATAAAAGGCCCTTATGAAGTTTGCTATCAGCATGTGGAGTATTCATCTATTGGTCTATTCATCGCCACTGTGTTTAGCTTTATCAAAGCCGTGCATGGTTTAAAGTCTGCAATCCATCACTGAATAGACAAAAGGATTTGGAGAGAGAAGCAGCAGAGCAAACTCTCTGATTCATGATGAACACTTGAACAGCACCTTTCAGAACGCAAAGCTGGAGAGAGTCAGCCCATCTTCAGCAGCTGGATGGTGCGGGGGGGAATGCATGGGGAGAACCTGGGGGTTACCGGTCAAAACAAGAAGTAGATTTTACATCCAAGAGGAAAGCAGGGAATGAAAAATGCATCGTGTGTTCAGTGAGTGTAGCTGTACCAGCGTCTGACTGCACAGCAACATTTTCATTTTCAAGCTGCACCTTGATAAGTTGTCATGGAAAATCAATTCAAACATTAGATTCACTTCAAAGGCACATTAAGTCCACGTCTGAAGCCCCGTTAGTGACAGGGGCTTCAAACATTCATTACACACACAATAAAACTTTTATAAACAGCGGTCGGTGCGGATGATTGTTTATTTATGTCAGATCAGGTTTATTTGTATTGATCAAAACTCCCCGACTGCCCGGCCCAAAAAAAAAACCTTAATACGTAAGGAAGAAAAAGCAGAAAACTAAGGGGAGGCATTTCAAAGAGAGAGTCCATCTCATCCAGCTGACACAGAGCAGATGTAAAAACAGAGGAAATAAGATAAATACAGGCCAGTGTGAGCACCTCCTAACCCCTAGGCTGGGTGAAAACTCCATATATTCCTGTTTTTGATCTCAAAACCCTATTTTAACGATGAAGATTTTGACTCTCTAGTTTGTTTGTTTTTTAATCTTTGACCAATCCTGGTAGTGTTAGTTATCCTGATCCCTGTCTGTCCACTCTTTTACCTCACTTCCTGTTTGTGATGCATTAGCCTTGTCCCATCCCACCTCAGGGCCACAGGTTTACAGAAAAGTCACACATGAACACATTGAGTGTCTTTATACGCAGGTTCCAATGATGATTTGGAAGCATCTTGTCTACACCTTAAAGCAACTGAAATTTGCACGTTAACGCCTGAATTGCAGTGCGCCACATCTGCATGGGTGTCCTCAAAATTTGGTTTCACGTTGATAATAGACAGAAAATAGACAGAAACGTTAGGAGACATCTGGCCTGTAGTTACACTGTTGTGTACTAAAGTGCAGATAACGGTTTTTATTTTGGCAGACGGTCAGACTGCCTGTGTTTTTGATTGACTGTTGTTATCTCGGCACAGGGATGTCTGTTCAAAACAGTCCAGTGAAATACATCTTCAGAGTTTGATTCGCTTCTTACAAGAGGCTTTCAACCTTCACTTTACTTGAAATCTTCATTTGCCCAAAGGTTCTTTGACAGGCGAGGACTAGCAATGCACATTAGCTGCAGCTGCAGTGAAAGGTTCAAAGGTCAGTGCAGTTACAAACAGTTTCTTCTCTCGCAGGTATTGACCTTCTAAATGGGAAGTGACCCTGGTTTAACCTCTATAGGGTTCATCACGCCGGACGTTACAGTCCTGGCTGTTTAAGGCTGCTGCACGTGGAGACTCCCATCATCTCCACGCTGTTTGGTTACGTGAAGATGCATTAATTGATCTAAATATGTCTCCTGCAGAGAGAAGAAGAAACTGTTTGTAATAATGACTGTATTTCATTTGTTTGTTTACCCTCCTGCAGAGGAAGATAAGGACAAAGAAGCGTGTGTCTGGTGTTCAACAGTTCTCGCCTTGTTCCATACAAATGGTAATGCACTCCAATTATTTATCAATTTTTAATGGGATTCCATCTTCACATCTTACTCAGAATAAATATAGTTCAACATGTACCAATTTACAGTAGGTTACATTATGCTGTATGCACGGAGACTGATGAAATAATCAATTTACTGCCTTAATGAGAGTATCAGGATTATACTCTAATGTAGTAACTAAATTAAAACGTAAGAGTGCATCAAGTACAATGTGTACAAGAGTTAATATTTGCTTTGTCGCTCTGTATTCTGCTGCTTCCTTTGTTCTTCGAATCCTGACATTTTTCCGACATACAAATACAGAGCAAGCACAAACGACCAAAAAAACAACATATTCATTTTGTACATCTCTTTTTTTTCTTTATCTCCCCTTCCAAATGTTTACAATCAATATCACATTTTAGGTGTTTTGGCGAATAAACAATCTGTTTTCTCAATTCATCTTCGATAGGCGTTTTAGCTGACGCGGTCAGAGCTGTACTGGAGCGGTAACCTCTACCCGTCAGGCGGGTTAAATGAAACCCTCATTTGCATTTGACTGTCTGACCCCGGTTTGATCTTTCAGCCTGGTCGATTCTAGATATGATGTGAAATCTCTACATCAGCAGAGAGAGCGTGGCAGGAGAAATCCTGAGGGCGAGCGGCTGCGAATCACATGTCAGAGCCCAGACAACCAGGCCTCACCTACATCATCGACTACCACTTAAAAAACAACAACACAAGAACGTTTCTGTGCGGACTGCCGTTCCACGCATTCTGGCTTTTGTCCTCAAAGTGAGACATTATTGTTCAAATTGCCAGGCTGTCGTTGCTCACCAATTGGAATC
This sequence comes from Brotula barbata, assembly GCA_900303265.1. Classification (NCBI taxonomy): domain Eukaryota; kingdom Metazoa; phylum Chordata; class Actinopteri; order Ophidiiformes; family Ophidiidae; genus Brotula; species Brotula barbata. Next base: position 4,990 of record OMNV01000975.1, on the reverse strand, counting down.
CCCAACAGAATTTCATTTAATCTGAGATTTAATTTAGAGATTGCCCTTCCCCGCTGTGATGTTTGGAAAGCTTATAAAAGACTCACTCTATTGATCTGAAAACACTTGAAGGGGCCTGATTGCCGTAATCACAAATCGACCATTTGAAATGGAACGATGCCAAACAATGCGAGTCAGCGGGCGACCGCACAATAAAGCCTTAATAGTTTTATCATTGCTTTGAAATTGTTCGGTCGTTACTTCGGAGTGTTTATCTACATGCGTGTGTTGTACTTTTCGTGTCAGGATGACTGTCTGGAGTTTAACAGGGTTTATTTAAGGTAACCATGGTGACATCAGGGCGAGGTAGTAAACAATTACTTAATGAAATAAGGATAATATGCAATAAAAGCACTTGTCGTTGGGGATATATTAGAACACACACGCACACACACAAGCATATACCCACATATAGCCACACACCCTTTATTAGCCCTTTGCCTCCCACTGTGCCAAAATGGATTCACCCCCGAGGACGACGTTCAGGGTTTAGCTTCTTAATGACCGGCAATAATTCCGCTTTGAGTGATCAGCAGATTCCACTAATGAGTTACAGCGTACATCTGGGGAGACGTTCATCCCAGAGGCTCCTCCGCCAGTGTATTAAACGTCCTTCTCCCTCATATCTGACTGTGCCATCCAATAACTCAGGGGGGGAGAGACGATATCGCACGCCATAGGCTGCATTTACACCGAACACGGTGCGTGACACAAAGTACTCGCCGTTTGCAGTTCATTTCCAGCAAACCGCTCCGCGTCAGGACAGCCGCTGAAGATATACGAGTCGCCGGCGTAATGTATTCATAGTGAAAAAGACGGAGAAACTGGTCCCGATACGTGATAGAGCTCCCGCTGAGGTGTCGGTGACAAATTGCGATGAGGAACGCAAACAGCGCCTGCAGCTGGAACGCCGTTCAATTAGCACGTCACTGTGACTGTAGGCTACGGCTGCGAGTAGGGGAGCAGCAAATCCAGTCACTGTTGAAACTAATGACAATTTTACACTCTGGATTATTGTGAAATGGAGGCATTATTTCAAATTTGGTACAGACATCAACAGGAACAGGTCAAATCATCAGTCTTTGTACTCTCCCATTCATGAATGATTTATGATCGGGATTCTTGTTGCAACAATTACCAACACTAGAAATGAGGCGAAGGCACATACGTTTGTACCCAGTGAGAGTAAAATCCACGCAGGAAGTTCAGTTTCAGAAGTCTGTGCTTCACTAAAGGGACCGGTGATGAACTGTTACTTATTATAGCACCTTTGTCTAGTTTTCATTTTTTACTAATGAAACGAGAAGAACAAAGAAATGAAATTATCCAGTTTGTAAGACAAATCTGACAGCGTTCTTAACTCCTGGTACAAAGGAAGGAGTCGGATAAAATGTTACAAAAAGACTCCCATTTCCATGTTTGTACATCTTCACCTTGAAGTCATGATAAGTGTCCCTGACAGATGGGAAAGCTACTTCCACAAAGGCCGCTCCTCCCTGTGGCCCATCCACAAATCCGGTCTGATTTATCTGCTTTTTTTTTTGCATGCCACAAATGCAGCTTTCACTAAATATTCCAGTTAGCTTATGCATGCATCATTCATTCACATAGGATGCTCCGTGTGTCTTGGTTGCTGCTGTATGCGATTAGATGCAGCTCCAACGCACAATTTAGCTTTCTGTCCTTGTGACAGTGCTGTAACCAGGGAACAAGGCAGAGCGAAACCGTAAAAGATTCCTATCATCCAAACGAGCCAGATGGGTTTTTAGTCAGAGCGGCAACGGCTGAATGGAAATCAACTCCAAGCTTTCATCACTGCTGGTTAACTGTAATAACTGGAGTAACTGTAATAGCAATTAATGCTTCAAATATCACAATATGACTGGAAACAGTGAGTGAGCATGAAGGGCTGCTAAAATGAAAAAACATCAGGATGTTAACAAACTCAGAAAATGCAAATTGTATGCAGATTAATAACATGATTCAGGTTAATTTGGCACGCTGCGTGGTGATTAGGTGAGCGGGTGTAAACCGCAGTCGACGAGGCCCGGCACACGCGCCGAACATGTGCTAAAAGCCAGAGATTTCATTCATTTACTCAGTGTGAGACGTGACCTTTTCACAGAGCCCCTGCCTGTGGCGCTAAGGAAGCATATGAAGGGGATTTGAACTTTAGTTTGTGAGCAGCATCTGACATGTATGCTAACTGTCTTGAGTCTCTGTGGGATGCAGCATATGTCGACAGGGCACCGGCAAACAACACCGGAAGGAAGAGAGGATGGGCCGACAGATCCGCTGCCACTTTTTTTTTTGCTCCTGCCTGTGCTCGCAGGATTCCAGCCACATTGCTGCTTAATGCTCTTATTTATATGCATCATCATGAACCGATGACGAGCGATCGTAACAAGGTAAAACGTTACAGCGAGCGTTACAAACATCTGCAAATCAAACAGATGGAAGTCAAATGATGCTATCCTAACTTCAATCCTGTTCATAATTATAATAATAATGGAAATCAAAAACACAATTTCAGCTGCTTAAGTTGAATGAAGACTGGAATGTAATTATTATTTTTTTTTTTAAAACTACTCATTGGTAGAACATTATTAGAGAATATTAAGAATGATGAGAGAGGGAGGATATTAATGATCATAATTAGAGGTGAATATGAGAAGTCCTCCTCTGTCAGTTTCCTTTAAGAAAATTTTTAAAATACCATAATTTCAAAAAGAACATATTTTTATCACAGCATAGAAATTGTGATTTTTTTTATGACTTTCCTACGACATACTCGGTTATGAAGGCATCACTAAAGAGCTCAGTAAAATTATTATTATGAATGCGTTCCACTTTATGTTGCTCCTGACATTTTGCACATTTTGTTACTTTTAATTTGTAAATTTGACTGCCTGTCCCTTAAAAGATTTTATTATTTAAACTGAACTGTTTGAACTGAACGGTTCATAGTTTCCAAATCATTTAGCAGCATTCAAGGGATAACAGTGTTCCTACACAAAGCTATCGTGCTGAATTAAAATGTTTCTCTCATTTTGTAAGTACAGCTTTGCTTCTTAAACTCATTTTATATAGCCGGTACTGGAAAATTAATGTATGTCGAAGCTCCGGGACAAAAACGGCAATAAACGGCAGTAAAATCTGAATTCGAATGAAAAATAACCTGTGATGGAAACTCAACGTGCGGAAGAAACCGCAGAGAGAGAGAGAGAGAGAGAGAGAGACAAAAAAAATAATCATGCGTGAACCGCTGGGATTTGCCTTAACCATAATTTCCATTCAGTAATTCATTTTGTAATTCCCATTGATGACAAAGGGAAAATAAGTGCCTAAAATCCATGCAAGGGTGACGGCGTCTTTGCTTCATTTGACAGCAAGATTGAAGCAGTGAACCTCAGGAGCAACAATTACTTTTATGAAAGGCTTCTGCTTTAGTTCCCCGTCTCCTGTGCTACAGAGAATGCACCAGAAAACTCTGTACCACTGTCTCTACGTATTAAGAAGAGCCTTCCAACCAGAAACAGAGAAACGGGCTACATCCCTCAGTGAGCAGCGATTTGACAAGCCGACAGGAAGCTGCGGTCAGTGTTGCGTACCGTACCTGACACAGCTGGCTCTTGTCCGAGGCAACATGGCTCCCTCTCTTCATGCGATCTGCAAAAAAAAAAGAAGAAAAAAAAGGAGACGAAGCCACGTCAGGGGAAACCAACACGAGACAGCAAAATGAAAGACACCACCGAGGGAAATGGACGCTGGATGCGTTGAGCTGTAAATTGGGTGATCTTCCGTGGTTTCCACATGAACGCCAACACATTTTAAGATAAACAAAGCTCACCTGAGTAAGTCGCTTAAAAGTGAACCTGTGGTAATTTAAAGACTCATTCTTTTAAAAAAAAAAACAGCATCATCGGGGGCTGCTGCATTAATAAGTAGCAGATACAGATGCTCGCTCTCATCCAAACTGCATAAAGCTTCAACTCCACTCAAATTTATCTTGACACCAACCGCGAGGGAAGTTTAAAGTTTAATCAGTCGATGGCTAATCAGTATGCTGCAGATGCCGTCGCCATCTTCTAACTATGGCAACAAACAGTGGGAGAAGGTGGAGGATCTATTGATGTATGCTCTTTCATCACTTAAGAGCCAACAGCGCAGAGAAAAGGTAAAATGACATTCTCGTATATATCGACTATAGTTTGTAATTTGATTAATAAGCATCTGTGATGGCCTACGCAGAATTCTCATCGACCTAAAGGATGGAAATGAACTAAGGTAAGGAGTAATATATCATTTGTTTGACCTTGTAGCTGTTTTAATGCTGTATAAGGCTGAATTTGAGTGGTCAGGTGGATCGCTTATGCTGAGACAGTCTCAGAATAATGAAACCCAAAACGCAAAATATACTCCAAAGTGTTATAACACACATGCAGCCAACGTGTTTCAAAGAAAATGAGGATAGAAGAAAGAAAAATGCCAAAGCCGAAGTGGAGCCCCATCACCGCACCTGCTAACAAGCAGAGAGCGGTGCGTGTAATTTGGGAGAACTTCCTGCCCTCAGACTGGAGTGCTGCGTCTGTGCTCCTGTGAGCTCTTACCTCCCTGGAGCTTGGATACACCGAGCCGTCGGCGCAGCTCGGCGATAATCACAGACCTCCATTCACTCGGCCTCAAATGTACAGACACGCTCACGCTGGAGGGTGCACGTACGCTCGCAATCGTACAGAAGACACGGCGAGGAAGCAACTGATGAGCAATCACCTTGCAAATTGCTCGACTATAAGGACACGGTGAAATACTTATTATCTCATTATAACGCCGCTTTGGTGGCCTGACCTTCTTTACTATAGAAAGCTATTTAAAAAAAAAAAACGAAAAAAAGTCCCCTACAGTTGGCTCATTGAAGGAATATGACTCACTTCAACATTAGCATAATTTA
>OMNV01000974.1:0-10190 GCA_900303265.1 Brotula barbata | reverse complement strand
TAAACATATATATATATAAATATATATATATATATTTATATATATTTGTATATATACTGTGTGTGTGTGTGTGTATATTGAATTTCCTTCGAGATTAATAAGGTTCTATCTTTCCATCTATCTGTCTGTCTGTCTGTATATATATATATATATATATATTGATGTAACAAACTCCAAAATAATATGGTTATTTACGCAAAAGAAGATCAAATCTGAGGTCTGTGCAGGTCCTTTCCAGCATGCTGATTTTTGGTTACTTATATGGTTATGGTTATTATATGGTATATATTGGTTGCACTTATATAAAAGATTTTATTTTATTTTGTTAAAGTAAAATGTCTCCCCCTCGTTTTGATTTTGTTTTCCATTGGTTTCTCCCATGAATTTGCCACATTAACACATTAACATAACAGCCCGACAGGAAGCCATAGGTGCTACAATAAATAAATCTCCAATACATATTGTTTGCGTTGCAGAATTTATGAACGACTTATCGTGTTCGAACGCCAGTGTGGAAAATCTTTATGTAATTTTCGCTCTTTACAGTTTATGAATGCTAAAAGAGGAAGAAGAATGTGAGTGACAGATCGTTAGGATGAGCTCCTGTCTCAGATTGTTCCTCAGTTTATATAATACACAAATATCGTGTTTGGGGAAAATCATTATACATCTTTCAGATTCTGTGACTTTGTGCCATGGAAGGGATGTTTTTTAAGCGGCAAAATTTGTGCATATCAGAGTGTGAATCCAACATGGGAATAATTGCTGCCTTTCACCATAGTAGTGACAACTATCATAGCCTTACAGATGAATATCAAAATAGCTTCAATTTTCTATTCATTTCAATCATTTCACTGCCTGGATGACTAAGAAGAAACTCCACAGACTCCAGCTTGACAACAACCGAAAGCTGATGATGTGAGGGGAGATCCCTGACCGGCCAGAAAAACCTGTCAGATTACCGTTCGAGCTTCATTCAGTTTCCCGACTGATTCAGAGGGTTTTACGGTGAAAACAGGAACCGCCATCGCCCCTCCAGACATGAGCGGCGCATCGTTATAAAACGTTGATCTTCACTGGATGAGAACGTTTGAGTCAGCGCTTGTATTTCCAGCACTTTGCTGCAGAGCACACAGAGAGGAAGAGCCTCTATGAATGACTGCACTCTTGCTTCGAGCGCGGTCTGCAAACCGTGCCGACGTGGAGAGGCTCTCAGTCGGAGAGAGCTCCAATGACAACGAGATGAGTTCAATCAATCACGCCAGCCAAAACACGAACGCAGTCGCACTCGAACGTTAAACTTATTACTGCCAGAGTTCACACAAATACACACTTCTGCTTGGAGCGCACACGCGTTCTGCCAAATTGACAGCACTTAGACCGGCGCTGTAGACGATGAATGCGGTTAGGCTGCATTAGCGTTCATTTTTCACGGATGCGAGCGAAGCATTTGTGCTTTGTTAGCGTTGCGCGTTCAGCCATGTTTTATTTTTAATGGCCGAGGAACAACAGCGTTGTTATGCACAGGCATTCTGGATTAGGATAACCAGATTATTTAAATCTTAAACCCTTGTATGCCTCAAATTGGGACACACAAGGGACACATACTCAAACCCTGTCTAAGGCTAATTTACCCACAAGGCCCACTTATGCTGGGAGGAAGCTCAAGACGTTGTGGTCATGGTTCCTGTGAGCTGATTGGCTGAAAGAAGTTGCAGGATAAAGATTTCAGATCATGCATGTCATTTTATTGACCACTGTGAATGATGCTGTAGACGTTAGCATAATAATACGGATGAAACGCTAATAGATCCACGTGTCTATCCACGCAGTAAAACAAAAAACAAAACATTTCAGTGATTTTAATAATGTCTTTAAACATTGTAGATCTTCATTTATATCAAACACGCTTACACAAACCACTCCCCCCTTTGTTCCCTGTGTTGGTCCGGGTCCAGGGCAGCAACACTGACATGTTGGAAACAGCAGGCAATTGGCTCAAATCCCCACGCGATTGATGTGTTTGCTAGCCTATTGCAGCTCGTCTTTGCTGGGACAAAGTAATGCAAACAGAGCGCATATTGGCCTTCTTGGCTGGAAGCACGGAAAACCTCCGGGGCATTGAAAATCCAATAAAGTAAAAGCTGAACATATTGACAACCATGGCGACTACGATGCGGTTTTTATTGGTTATCGGATATAGTGGCCAAATATAGACGAAAATAAACAAATCTTACTCAAAATATATTCAGGTCCAGTCTGTCAATCTGTTTCAGTGTTAATTTGGTTTGGCAGATATGATGTGATGAAGAGTCACATTCCTGGTATTTGCTGTTATGGATTGTCATATATTGTCAGTGTGTCTTATTTTAAACACGTTGTAAGATCTCAACAGACTACTTGGTAGCACAATTTATGTACAGGTTCTTAACTAAGGTCCAGACTTTAATGGTTGAATGATTTTATTGACATTGTTGCTTTAATATTTTGTGGACAAACAAACACTTCGTCTGGAGGTTTGGATCATTTTACTCCTGCACACTGTTGACTGATTGTTATTTGATTGATTGGGTAATAATGCGTAATGTGCGTGTGGTCGGGTCACTCACCTCTGTGACTGAGCACCATTTTAAAGGTCCCGGGAGATACCATGTGGTAATTAGTGTAGGGGTGTTAGGATATATTAATCTACTTTTCGAGGGTTTTCAGTTTTTATTGTAATGTGTTGAATAAATTGGTCATTCTAACAGTACAAATGTATACACATTCCATAGCTTCCTTTGTAACGTTTAGGTCAAAAAAATACAATACTATTCATACTGCTATATTTTTTATCCAGTTTAATTTCTTTAAGCCTTATTTGTTTCAATTTGTCTGTATTTACTATGTTAATCATTTTCAACTTGAGTCATTATTTTTCAGCAATCATTTTGACAGGCTTGCATTAGACCATAACAGTGAACCGCAGGGGCTGCTGAACTTTTCTGTTTTAAGATTCAAGGAAAATAGTGGCAGATCTCCTTTCAGTCACTGATTAGGGGAAACGCTCCATTTTAATGAATTAAGACCTCCAATTAAGCTTTGATCCCATGAGCTAACGAAGAGAAAACTTCTACTCCTACTGCTTTGCTACTGGGCTAATACCTGCAAACAGACATGAACCACCTAACATTGACAGTAGGGGTGGAACACTTCCCTTCCAGTAGTCCTTGTAACTTCTTTGGGTCCTCATTTGCAGTTGGATAGAGATATTTATGCTTGAAAAGAATAATAACAGTACCACTAGACAGCGTACGTTAGCGGCGTTTTCATTATGTAAGTGCTTTTTTTAGCTTTTCATGGCTAACTGTTGTGCGTCGTGTTCGTTCAAAGGGCATAGTTTTTTTAGGGGGACTTTTGTATTTTTTTGAGGACCAACTTCTGTTAGATGCTCGCATTGTTTTGGAGAATGGACCCTGAAATTGCCTAATTGCCTCTGATGATGTAGCTTTTTCCATATGCCTGCTTTCCCTCGGTCCTCCCAAGACATGTAAGCTACCAACCTGTCCATCAGCCGGTTGTTGCTGCGGTCAGTTTTGCTGTTTCTGTCCTCAGGTCCTCGGTTGTGGCCCTCGAAATCAGGGTTCCCAGTTGCTGCCACACAGTCAGGTTCCCCACTTTCTATGCCTAGCTTGGTTCAGAGTCCCTGCTCTTCGTTTTCTGCCCTCAGGTCTACTGACAGGATTGGTCTTCCTACCATGCTCAGTAGGTTCGGGCTGGCCACTATCTGGACTTTCTTTGACCTCTTGAGTTAGTTACTGTCTGACCGTTTTTCTGATGAGCGACATCAAGGCCAAAGCTAAACAAATCCTCCTTTTAGCTTTGTTGCTTTCAGTGAAAATGTAGGGGGTAAAACACGTGAGCCACATCGCCATGGAACAGGTACGTGCGTTAAACGGAGAAATAACGAATTGGTACAGCTTCATACCTTTCTCTGGGAACAGAGGACCCTGATGGAGGTTGGCGAGACCAGGTGGTCAGACCCAACGCTTGGATGGTTGAAAAAAGATGTGCTCAAGGGAAAAGATGCCTTACTGTGTTCTGATGTTTCACACCAGGTTTTTATGTTTGATGGCTCGGTGAAGATGGCATTTACAGCTAAAAATAGAGCAAATAAGGCTGTTATTGAAGAATATCCAGGTGGTGATTCGATGCTTAACGGAGAACAGACTCGACCTGAACGTATCCAAAATTGCCGCCAACGCCGGTAACTCTAATTTCAACAGAAAAGTTCATTTGCTCGACACAGAGATATTATTTCTTGATAAACTTCCTGCAGTAAAGCCTGTACTGGCGGGTGTGTTACAGACACTAAATGTTTTGTTTTTTTGTGTGGGGATCGAGTTTGCCTTACCCTACAACCGTGGTCTTTGCCAAAGGAATGTATTGTTATGGGGGATTGCAATGATATCACCCTGATGAAACTGTGCAAAACATTTTAATTATCACAGCTAATTAAAAATCTCACTTGGTTGAAGGAAACTGGGACGACTACCATCCATCTTTTTCTGGTGTCTGATGAGAAAATATCTCACAACACTTAGTAATTGAATACGATGTCAGTGAATGGAAGAATTTTAAACAAATAACCATTGTAGCGAATAGAGTGGCCCCACTTAAATGGAAAGAATTAAGCAAAGATCCAGTGATTAATTATAGCTTACAACGTAGAAATAGGGCCCTGTCTACTTTTAAAACCGATTATGACATATGAAGTCATTAGAATCTCAATACAAAAGAATATTAAGGGAGCAAAGAGTATATCAGGGATCAGTTATGCAGGGATGATGGAAAAGAACATTCGATAAAGTCAAACTTTGTAGAGACACTAAATCTATTTAAGCTAATATTAAGACAGCTGTAGTGGAATATGTCAACGCAAAACTTAAAAAGATGTTTTTTCTTTCCATTGCTAATGAATTTACACATGCAACAGATTTTTGGTTAAAAAGTTCTACGATAGGCAAGTTATTTATTTATTTATTTTGATATTTATTTATTTAAGATGTTAAGTGAAGTACAAGTTGCAACAGGTAGATGGCGCTCCAGTAGGTTGTCAAGAGGGTTTAGAGGGTCATATTCTGCAGACTCTTGTTTACTTGACCTAACAGACCACATAAGGATAAACAACAATGAAGAGAAGTTGTGTGTTTTGTATTTATTGGACCTGCAAAAAAAACCGACTTTGAAACTGTCAAACACAAAATACTCATCGCCATGGGTCTTTAGTTAGTATTGTTTCTGTGGAAGAAACTGTTCCCCAGGGTCCTGTTTCGGGTCCTCTGATGTTTCTGTTTCCTTTATTTCTATTATTTTTGTTGACATTGTATATTTTGTACTGTTCTGTCTTATTTTACTATGTTTTATTGTCTTGTGTTTGTATTTTAGTTTACCTCAATTTTAAATGAACTATGTCCTGTTTCGGTTTGGCCTTCGGTTGTTGTATCTTCTGAGTTTCCTTCTCGTTTACTTGTCTGTGAAAGTACTTTGTAAACATTGTTTTTAAAGGGGCTATATAAATAAGTTATTATTATTATTATTAAATAAATGATATGAAAGCTGTATGAAACTGCAACCTACTTTTGCTCACGACTCTATTTTATTGGTTTCAGATGACGACACTGATAAGGTTCAGGAGAATCTTGGCAAAGAATTAATATAAAGTACTGTATTCAAATTAGTTACATATTTACAACATTATTTAGTGAAAAAAGCTCATAAGGTAAAAGAAAAATATCTAAGGTAGCTCTCAAGCTTGTGGATTATCGCTCAAACCACGATTAGCTATCTTGATAATAGCCAAAATGGAGCGAGCATGAAAGTACCAGGCAACGTCAATGCTAGGACTAAAATTCTGGCTTGACTGAACAATTCATGGACATCTGATCTTACTGATCTACTGATCTTACTAGAACCAAAACTGCAGGTTTCCCCAAAACAAATTGATGAGACTGTTCCTTGTGATGCACCCCTGAGAACGCGAGGGTACCCAGTTTCTATAATACAAATGGCTTCGAGAAGAATTCAAAGTCAACAGAAACCAAACATGGTGCATAGAATACTCAATAATAGATCTCCAAAACTATTTCACATCTGTTTTTAACGCATGCTAGTAAAAGATACATTTACAATAGACATTGTCTAGTCAAGTTTCTTGACGGCTCAGTATCACATACAATACAATGTCTCAAAGGGCTTTACAGCCCACAGAATTGTGATTGTGTACAACACACTAATATTAGACATCAAACCTGATGCCTCGCAGAACTCAGTGTTGCACAGCGATGGGCTGATCAGCAAGCTTTAATTTCAACACGTTCTGGTTTCCTCGCGGGAACGCTGAATCATCGATCTACTATACAGCCGCTCGTAGTTTTGGGGAAAAACTTAGTTGAGTGATGTCGAACAGATGTACAACTAGAACAGGTGGTTTGTAAACAAGATCTGTGCAGTCATGGATAAAGGAAAGAGCAAAACAACAGAGATCACAACGTTAACGGTTCCCAAAGTAGACGAGTAGAGGCAAAGGGAGGGGGGTGGGGCTTTGGAAAAGCTATTAAATGTACAAACGTGTATTCCAGGCAGGAAAATTGGCCAATCAGGATCGTGCACGGAGAGCTGTATCATAAATATGATTGTCGTTCATGTATAAAACATGTCCAAATGAATGTGGCAGCAAACCCATCTTTTATTTATAATCATACTGATCCGTAGCGTCAGAGGTAGATATGCAGTAGGTCATCTTCAACCGTTGCACAGACCAGAAATTCACTGTTTAACACGCACAATACAATAATCCCAATTATGTCATATTCTTCGTCTCCCAAGATTTGATCTAGATGTGAATGAACATTTGAGGAACCTTCAGGAAGATTCAAAGCTTCGGAAAGCCTTACATGACTATAACTATAAGCTTAGGTAAGTGCAAGAATGCCAGAATAGCTCCGATCTTGTTCACACAACTAATGAACGTTGCCAGAGTTCACGTGGGACCTGCTTAGACCACCTAGAGACGTGCTATCCAACACGGTTCCCTGCAAGGAACCAGTGAGTTTCTCGTTTGCAGCAGATCTCAAACAGTTCTGTCGGTTTAAAGAAGAGGCCTAAAGGAGACCTCTACAAGGAGGACAAGTAAAGGCTGAGGGATTGGGGATCAAATTAGCCAAACGTGGGTACTTAGACGATGTAGAACAGGTTCTGGAAGAGATGCTGGATGACAAAGAACTTCCTGCTTCTGTCTGTCTATCTATTCTGGAGAGCTTTGAGCTTTACCGGTTATTATTGTCTCATACTTTACAACACTCCGAGAAGGATTAGACAACTACAAAAAGGGCAAAATCCTAGACTAGTAGCTTACCGTTTGCATAAGTAATGGTTTGACCGGAGGTGAGCATTTACTGTATCTCACCAATAAGGAAGGAAAGTAAGCAAAGTATTAACAGAATGAGGAAGACGATGTTTTATTCTTAGCATGTTTGACTGAGCATGTCTGAGGATCTTCCAGGTTTATCTTTCATAATTTAGTGAAGTCTGTTGATGGTTTTTTTTTACTTTTTGTTGATCCGTCTGGATGAGAGCAATATCTAACTCATATTACGGCCTGCGCGCTCTGATGACCGGCGGATCAGTGTTAGCACGCACTACGCAAAAACTGCAGAACGGCACTTAGGCAAAACTTCAGGTCCCATGAGATTTGCAACGGTACTAGTGTCATTTCCTGTTCCCAAGAGGTGAATTGACTAATGTCCCTCTGATTGAGTGAATCTAACAGGTTCCTTACATCTAATCCTTGTTTCTTCTTCTCAGATTGGCTGCCTCATTTCTATTGGCCGCGCCGGCTGTCAGAGTGTCGCATTCCGCTATGCTCGCCGCAGCACGAATCTGCAGTTGAGCAGTGCGAGCCATTGAGATGAATGGGTTTCAGAGCCTTTACAGGGTCTTGATACCACGGTGATGTGGAAACAGAACCTGAAAGCAGCTGATCTGCTTTTGTCAGAGAGGGACAATAGTAACAAAATGACAGAAATACAGTAACGATCGTCCAGAGTGAAATCCACCGATAGAGTGATGGCGCTACCTTGGGTAGTGTCTCTGTAGGTGCTCAACGTGTGTGTGTGTGTGTTTCTGTCAGTGCTTTCATTTCTGTGTGCGGGTGCTGCTGACCTTAAGATATGCATACATATACTCTGCTCTGCACAGAATATATGCGTTTCTATATAATCAAGGTGTGTGTGTGTGTGTGTGTGTGTGTGTCTACGTGTGCGTAAGTGTGTGTGTGTATGCAATCCTTTTAGGACTGCTTGTCACATATCTGCTATTGTAGCCAGAGTCAAAGAGTGGCTGATTTATTCTAAAATAAATCAGGCATGTTTCTGTCTTCTTTACGGAAATAAATCAATGTTTTAAAGCCCGCTACTTGATTAAGCTCCGCTAAATTTATGGCAGAAATATTCCGAGGTAAATGGAATTCTGTTGCTTGGTTTGTTGCAGAGAGAAAACTATAGGATTTATTTCAAAATCTTTACTGCACATACCTGCAGTGTAGCATAAATCTGTACCGTGATGCTATACTAACATTGCAGTTAAGCAACCAGATTGATCACTGAAAGTAAGCGATGCTGACTGAAAGGGCCTGTTTTGGATGGTAATCCACCAACAGCTCCGTTTCTTTGATTTTGCAGTCCACTTGCGCTATTTTTATATGATTTAGTGCATTTTTTTTCTCTGTTATGTGTGAGAATTTTCTCCATTCTGAATAGCTGCTATGCTAGCCAGCACTCTAAGATTAGCTTCAACGTGAGAGGTTCTGGGCCCCAGTAGCTTATGTCAGGAAGGCAACATGGGCATGGGGGACATTTGGGAGGACTAGCAAGTACTTGGAATAGCTTTGCAGTTGAAAAAGTATGGACACTTGGAGTAGAACGTACTTTGGGTGTACGGCAACCCTGTTCGAAAAACTCAAACATTGCACAACTCGACCGTTTTGATCATGTACTGCCAGCTTTGAGTTAAACATACTGCAGTATTCCTTTATTTTTATTGTGAAAGATTCCTGAACTAACACTGATTAGACCTTGATCCACAACGTCTTTGCCTTTTCAATGGTTTTCATGGTTGTCATGCCAACATTATGGTGCATAGCGACCACTACCTTTTTTATATATCAAGGATTTTAAAATGTTCAATTCATTTTGAGATAAAATGTTTCAATATCTGATTTACCTGAACAGGACTGGCCCCTTCTGTCTGAGAATTCTAATACTCTTACAAACATTGGTACTTGAGTAGAAAATCCACAAAAATAACAAGTCCAAAAAATGTTCCAAGTCCACCAAGCGTTTATTGGAATTGACTGAAACAGAAGTGTGTCACAGTATTATTTTAGATGCGTGTCGTTCATTTGTGCCATAGGTGTGCTGGTTTACATTATTGATATGATGCTGACGTTTACAGGACTTATGGAAAACTGACAGCACGTTGGATTACTGCGTCAGAATACACACTGTGCGCTCAACGTGATACTGACCCTGACAGAGGCTCAGCACAGAAATTCCTGCTCTCGACGCTCTGAATTCAACACACACACACACACACACACACACACACACACACACAATGGATGCCAACATAGAACATTTCTGAAGAGAATACAGTAGCTATTTGTATACTGGTACATAATGGATGAATACAATATAATGATGAGAAATATATGGAAATAAACATTCAGTTAGTGCTCAGCTGCTTCGGTCGGGGAAGTTTTAGTCATTGTGAAATGTAAAGAAATGTCAGGAGATACAGAGAGGAGAGAGAGAGAGAGAGAGAGAGAGAGAGAAAAGAAAATGAAACAAGGGGGAGAGAGGATGAGAATTGCGAGAAAGCAAGGAATAGAACGTTACAAAAACAGAACAAAAGAGCTCCGGGAACGGAGTGGCAGCTGAAATGTTTTACTTCAGATTGACACTAGTGAGGGCAAGAGAGGTAGACAGACAGGAAGAGGGAGGGAGGTCGAGCGAGAGAGAAAGAGAGAGAGATACTTTTAAAGTAGTATCTTTAGGTGAAGAACAGAGTTAAGTGTTTCCTTGCAGTCTTCAGTGTGGAAATGAATGGTTGGCTCTCCTTGAAAAACAGAGTTGCTATGACAACCAACCTTT
>OMNV01000971.1:10303-29822 GCA_900303265.1 Brotula barbata | reverse complement strand
GTTATAGTAACTGCGTCTCTATACCTGTCAATCAGAGCTATTTCAGGCATCTTGCTTCTGTGGAACACACACACACACACACACACACACACACACACACACACACACACACACACACACGGCAGGGCCAGAGAGCCGCTTCACCGGCACAATCATCAGCCAACGCACACACAGCAACATTGGCAACTTGCGCGGTGAAACACTGATGGAGCGAACCGTCACAGCACAAAGCTACATCCACGTCTATCTCTGCTCCCTGACAGATCGCCAAACAATCTATCTTCAATTTAGAAGCACGAATCTATTTATGATCGGTAAACATTCTGTGAGTTATTAATTCAACGGTTATTGATTCCTAATTAGTGTTTCAGAGAGTGAAGAGTGCAAATTGTTGAGGTTTTCACGCTGGTTGGTGGAAAAATCCCAACTTCACGCTTCAGATAAAGCAGCTCAGTAAAGATGGCACAAATATTCTCAAACTGAGGCCTTCATCATATCCATTAGAATAAAAAGACAGCCAAGTGCCTCACTGCTACATTACTCATAAACTCAATAGGTACCACAAATTATGGATCAATAACGTAACTGAATCCAAACGGCCTCTGTGTGCAAAAATTGAAAATATAAATCCAATTTTTATTTTTACCCTTTACGGCCTTTAGGCTTAAGGCTCGGAGCAGCTCAGTCTCCAAACAGGTCAGACTTCACCTGAACGGCACGTGAAGGGTAAATATCAATGTTGCGGATTAGCTAGCTACAAGTAGCTCAGCTACTAATTTATTAACTTTTCCCTGTAGCTTGACAGTAGCTCAGATGTTTTCAAAATGCTGTACAGCTTTTTTTTTTTTTTTTTTCTAACCACACGTAGCTGTGTGGTTTGGTAAAAGCTGCACAGCTGTTGTTTATTGAAAAAACCTGTAATTTTTATGGAATACACATAAAAAAGACAGAGATACACATTGCAGTAAATGTATGCATATATAATATTAAATTCTATTATTATATATATATATTATATATGTTTCATATTCGTTTTCGGATTGTTTTCTGCATTTTTCTGGTTGTTTCTTACGTCCGAGTAACCCCCTTTTTACCACCATATTGCTATGGTTACCAGGTTGATCAGAGGATTTGGTTGAGGTTGTCCTTTGAAGGACAGCAGCTTAACTACTTCCTGAATAGCTTGTAGCTTCCTCAGCACTGGATTTCAGAGCATCATTCTTCCATTTAGGATTGTCACCGAGCGGGCCAGAGGCGAGTCGACACCTTTTACATTTACAGCAGTGAAATAAGCCTAAATAGACACATTAGAGATATTTCTCCTCAAAGCAGTTTAATCGTCAGCATAAAAGAAAACCCTTGATTGGGCCCTATTGTTGCAAACACATGGTGAGGAGGAGAGAAAAGAGCGGGGGAGTAAGAATAGTGTGAGCACCAATATGGCTGAGTGCTGAGTTTGGGAGCCATTAGGCAGAAGGTAATTAATACCTGTCACTGCAGCGCTCTGTTCACTGCCTTTATTCTGTTTCAGGCCAATTAAAATATGACACTCCTCCGGTGGAGAACGTCTTGTTAAAATTAAGCGCCTGAGACACACAGACACCTTCAATAAACACATCCAGAGCTACAATTGGCTTTGGCAGCAACGGCATGCTGTAGAGATGGAGGGATTGGGAGGAAAAGACTGAGAGAAGGAGAGGAGAGAGGGAGAGAAGGATGCCAATGTATGCGTGTGTGTGTGTGTGTTGTCACAAGATATGAGCTGTTATATCTGATTAAAAGTGTGTCTCCTTGCTTGTGAGTTTCCGTCTGAAACAAACACACGCAGATGAGCGCATGCCGGAGAATGACATGATGTTATGAGACGCTGATGAGCCAAGAGACGATGACCAGCGAAGACAACTCACTGCCAACGATTTGTGGCTTGGACAGTGAGGACAGACGGATGGTAAGCAAAAGACACACAAGCCAGGAGAGGAAGAGGAGGAAAACAGAAGAGGGAGCAGATGAGGGTATAAAAAGACAGGTGGTACACAGACAGAGCTTAGGAGCAAAGGAAAATATGATGGAGAGAGAGGAAGAGGAGGGAAAACAAAAGGATGGCAGAGCGCTGGGGGGAAATTAAGTGAAATATGGGAGGGTTTTTTTTATCTTCTTTTGAAGAGTTGAGCAGAAAGGAAATGGAAAAGACAGATTAGATGGAGAGAAGAGAGGAGAAAACGGAGAGAGGTGGAGTGATGGATGCAGGCAGGGGACCAGCAGCTCTGTGCCAACATCTCCATGCATCCTTCCAGACATCACACTGCGCTGCCATCTGCCTCCCCACACCACAGAGAGAGAGAGAGAGAGAGAGACCGGGAGAGAGAGAGATATGAGATATGTGGAATCATTAGCGTCTCCCGACACTGAATAAATATCTGGGGATGAAATCTGTCCGTGGAGAAATCACCTGAGGGGAGATATGATTGGATGAGATCACGACCTCACTGGAACATCATTTGCATGTCATCTAAATGGATCTGCCCTCAGTACTCCAGAGGTCAAAAGTGGCCCGATTGGTCCAATAGTACGGCGCGCGCCCTGATTGGCTGGCTGAGATCAACAAAGGCAGTCAGGTGAAATGAGCGACTGCTGCTGAATCGGCTGTGAACTGCAGCACTGCCCTCTACTGGCTGCTTTATGAGTCACCATGGCACACATGTCACTGATATGAGTGGACACACACATACACACAAAACCGCAAAACACTAGGGGTGAAAACTTTGGCCCCAAGGTGACTGGATTCAATTAACACCTCCACCAAGGTGAATATGGTTTTGGTTATTCTTGTCAATTTGCAGTATATCTCAGAGTTAATGAAGGATTTCAGTCAAACATGGGGTGGAGGTTGGACATGGAGATGCAGGGAAGAAGCCAATCCATTTTGATTTTAATTTTTGATTTTAATGATATTCCATACCATTTTGCTACAATTAGCAGTTTCTTTGTTAGTTTGAGTGGAAATTAGTTACATTATGAAGAAATGCTTACATTGCTACAGTGATGAAGAGGAGAAAAATAAAGCTGTGGTCAGTCCTCCACTGAGCCAATGTTTACAAGTCACACTAGTGCGCCTAGATGTTTTAAAATCACACTGGGTCAAAAGAATGACACAAAATGCGACTAAATGTTCACACTCTAGGCCCCTGGTAAAAAGCTTTAGGGGAGGATTATATTTCATTGTTTAAATTTTGCCCCAAATAATAAATTATTATCCATTTTACCATGTCCGACCGACGCAGCTGAATTACCACCTTAAAAATGTATGTCTGTAGCCAACACACATCCATCCAGGATTTAACACAGACAAATGCTGCCAGTTGTTCTTTTTAATCACATTAGAGCCGAGGAATAAAAATAAACACAAAGAGCATGAGTGCAGCACACAGAGTGTCTTGGTTAATGGTATACAGAGTCTTATTTATACATATATTTATATTATAGAGCCATTTCTCCCACGTGTACAGCCTCTGATTGTAACACAGAAATATACTAACATTCCCTGGTTGAGACGAGAAAGAAAGAAGAGAGCAGATCTCTCAACAGTCATTGACATTAGAAAACCTACAGGCCATTTGTTTTTTTTATATGTTTATACATCAGCGATGCATTACAAAAATAGGAATATAGTCGAGATAGAAGCACTGGGGGGGCTGCTTGGATGGGGGGCAGGGTCGAGGATGTGGCAGAGCACTCCTGACCATAATGACCACCCAGCCACCCACCCACTCTCCCAAATTAAGAAACATGCCTACGTGCCACACCCCATCCAGGAAGTGCTATGCTGTGATAAGAGTGCAGCTCCACTAGTGTTGTCCAGCTGTCCAGCACGGACGGAGAGTCAGTATCAATGGAAATCAGTTAGGATTTAAATTAAAGAACTAGCAAAATCACTACAAAATAAGAATATTAAAAAATCAATCAATTGGAAAGAAGGAGGGTTAGTGCATTGATGAGTGAGGAGGTGAAGAAATCAGAAGAGAGAAGTGAAGGGAGGATGAAAACCTGAAATAAAGAAAGTGATGGAGGAGGATTATGTCGGTGCAGAGCACCGTCAAGGTCCCTCTTTACTTAGGTTCATAAACTGTTGTTATTGAGAGAAACAAAAGATGCGTGGGTAGAGCTGGAGATGAATAATGGAAATGATGGAGGTGAGAAGAGGTGGGAAGGTAGGAAGGGAGTTATTGCTGGGGGTAGTAGGGCTGCTGCGGAGGGGGCTGCTGTGGGTAGCCGGGGTAGCCCTGTGTGGGTGGTGCGTTTGCTGGGTAGCCGCCCTGCCCTGGAGTAGCCTGGTAGGGCATGTAGGGCATGTTGTACTGTGGGTACGCAGTGTATGGGTTGTAGCCCATGGGCTGGAAGTACCTGCATGGAGATCACACAACAAAAGCTACATTATTTATTTTGAATTAATGACTTTTCCTTTTTTTTTTCATTAAAATCTAAAGGGGGAGGCCCAAACTGTACTCAGCAGTTCGGTCAGGGGGGGAGACTCACCCTGGGTAGCCCTGGTAGGTGGGGTACGGTGGTCCCTGTGCCTGGGTGGGTGGGGCCACAGGTGGAGGGTTGTTGGTGGGTACCATGGTGGGTACAGAGTTGCTGGGTGCGGCGGAGGCAGCCTGAGGGGCGATGTTCGGGGGAGGGGGCCTAGCGGGCGGTGTAGGTTTTGCCTGTGGTTGTTGCTGGGACTGTTGAGGCTGCTGGGCCTGGCAGGGGAACACAAGACATTAATCAAAGTGCATTTACCTGGAGAGGTTAACCGCTGGAAACGTAAAGGGTTGGATCACATGACAATCATAAGTAAATGGTAAATGGACTGCATTTATATAGCGCTTTTATCCAAGGCGCTGTACTATGTTTGCCTCACATTCACCCATTCATTCACACATCCACACACCGACAGCCGAGGTAACCATGCAAGACCCACTTGCTTGTCGGGAGCAATTTAGGGTTAGGGTCTTGCTCAGGGACCTTCGACATGGTCGGGCGGGGATCGAACCGGCAACCCTTCGATCACTAGGCGACCACCCTACCACCTAAGACACGTCGACCGATCAGTGTTTTTAAAACTCAATTCTCTTATACTACCACTCAAAAATGAGTTTTTAAATTAATCCACGAAAATGGCACTTTGGTGTTTGGTGTTTTCTCTTCTTTGAAAATATTCAGAATAATCATAAGTCGTGCATTGTTCATAATATGTGAAGTAATCACGTTTCCTGTATGTCGCCCAAACGAAAAACGAAACTCTACAGGAACTGATGGCAATCAGGGACGGATTGATCAGAAAATACGATCAGGTATTATCAGAAATCAGCTCTTTGGCTCATCGTCCCTTAACCCAGTTACTGAAACCTGTTTTCCATTTCACTTATTTCTTAAACCAGTTTTGTGCTGAGTTTGGCAAATAACGGGTGACTAAGGTGCATGAGAATCCAGTGAATGTTTCCCTAAGGTGAGGAGGTACTCACGTAGACGGTCCGCGGTGCGGGTGTTGGGCCGCCAGCTGTGGCAACTGGGGTAGCAGGGGCACTCTGATAGGCAGGAACATTGAATGATGGAGCGCTGGGCTCTCGTGCAATGCTCTGCTGCAGCTCCCTAGAAACAATAAGTCCGACATTGCGTCAGTGTCACAACTGATGGTGGAGACCAGACTGTAGCCAAGCAGTTTCTGAGGCCCATAATGAGTCCCACACCCCTCAGCTTGAAACAAATCTGCATCAAAATCTGCTTACTGGCCTTCTCTTACTTTTAACAAGCCAGCACGACAGCCACACACACAAAAATCAAACATGGAAAAAAGTTAAAGGAAACTACATACTTAAGTAGTTCATCCCGCTCTGTCTTCCGAGCAAAAACGATGTCGCTGCATTTGTTCTGGAACTTTAGCAGGATTTCTGTGAAGTCGTTGTAGAACTGATGAGGGAGAAACAAAGAGGGAAACAATAAATTTCCTGTGCAAAAAGAAACAAACACTAGAAAGTTTTTGACAAGTTCTGCACCACCGCAGTGCAGTTCTTCCTCGGTGAGGTTTATGTGTCGGCGGTTGTGCTGAGCGAGTACCTTAGTGCCTTCGCGCAGGTTGCTGCTGATCTCATTGTAGCTGTCATGAGCTGAGGCCAATTTTTTCAGAACCTCCTCCCTCTGATTGGCCTCTGTGTTGGACTGTTTCAGACTGCTGAACTCCTGGTGGGACGTCTGGAGGAGGATCACAGGGCGAACATATGTTTACGATAAAGTATGCACATATGTTCCTGACATTTTGGGAAGCATGTCTTGAACAAGGAGTCGTAATAGTGTGTAATGATGAATTACAGAGGCATTCCCTCTTATAACAGCAAAAAATTAACAAACTTTTGAGCCTTTCCCGTGCTTACTGTTGCTGTACTAATACCAGAGAGGAAGTGTACATTTTGTTTGCTCTAGTTAAGAAGTAGGTCAAAGGCCCTGATTTGCTATTGAGCAATGAGTCATGCTTAAGGGCACTTCAGCAGGGCCGAAAACTGCCAATGCTTAGTTTCTACCTGTATGCCTTGGGATCTTCATGTCCATTTTCTTGCTCTATTAGCTATGTTTTTGCCTCGGTTCAGTGTGTTGTGTATCTTGTGTGCAGACAAATGCAAACAAAATTTTGTGAAGAGATGGGCTCTGTGCCAAGGAAAATTACAGTTATTTCCATTAATAGATGTATTAAGAGATAAAGTTCACTATGGGGAGATTTTTGAGGCCAATTTGAGTCTGATTAATGCAAACAGAAATCAATTTTTGGGTGTTAAAGCAAGTAAGAGAGAAACGTTTGAGCAGATTTTTTTTTTTGTCTACACTGTTTCTGGAACTCAACGTTGTTTAAGTTGTTTGGAGGTTGTTTCTGTTTTTGTTGTAGTTTTTAAAATGTCTTTGGTGAGTGCTGACAACAAAGACAGTTCCTGAATTGTGGGCAAGTAAATGAATAAAAAAACCAATGAATGAATTCAAGTTTGTTAATGAACAAAAACTAAGCAGCTAACAACAACTTAAAAACCTTTCAGTTGTGTGTGTACGTACCTGCACTTGTCCCAGCAGCTCTTCCTGCCTGCGGAGGCTGGCCTGTACCTTCTGGTTGTAGGTGCTGTACAGCTTGTCAAGCTGGGAGAGCGACAGCTGCTCTTCATTGATGGTGCCGTCCTGAGCGAGCGCCGTCAGAAAGACTGTAGACATGTCAAAGGTTACGGCCTTGATCTCTCGCTCCAGAACCTCTCTCTCATTTTTCACTTCGTCCAGCTGGGCCAGCTGGGAGCGCAGAACGTTCACTACCTGAGGATGGACAAGCACAGTTATTTTCACACTAGATGGATACAAAAGCTGATTTTGGAATGGGATATATACGTGCTTTGGCCTTTCAAATACTGAAACTTTCAAAGCATGATAAGAATTTTGTTTTTTTCAACGCAAGTCCAGCATGCCTCTGCTCTCTCCACTTCTGCTTGCTTGGTTATTTACATTCCCCAGTGAAACACATTGCAAACACAGCAAACAAAATGAAAAATGAAGCTGCCAGAGGGAGGAGGGACAGGGACACAATGTCCACCAGGTGTTGCTCTGTACTATGGGGTATAACGTCTATATGGCACACAAAACATCTTGGAATGAGGCTACACCCAATTTACTACCACAACTACAAAACTAAATCATTAACCTCCCAACAAAATGTTCGACGATGAAGAAAGACGGACGGGCACACAGACCTCACTGCCTTGCAGCGTCTTGGTCGGGTTGGCAGAGGGGATGGCAGCTGTAAGCTCGTTCTCTGGTTTACACAGCAGGGCGATCATATCACAGTGAGTGTTGTATCGTTCCTTCACGACCTGATCTGCCTGCACCGCCTTATCCAAAATACTACGGAAGTTAGCGCCCTCTGCAGAGAGAGAAGAGAGGGAGAGGCAAGGGGCAAAGGGAAGATTGAACACTTTGGAAAATGTTCTCAAAAATGACATGTTGAGAATTTTACTCACTGATAATTCTAATGTAAATATCTTGAAAATCATGACATTTTATAAAATGGCAAGCGCATTGCTGTAAGTGGTCAGTGATGGTTTTTGTTGACAGACGAATGAAAGCAGACTTCCTACTTTCACTTTTTTGTGTGTGTGTGTGTGCATATACCTGAGCGAAGAGACTTATACAGATCTCCAGAAGGAGTTCTGTTCCAGCGCTGGTTGAACTTAGTTCTCAGCTCATTGTCTGTCGTCTCCTCATCGTCCAGCATCTTCAAAGACTGATGGACAAATACACAAATGTTCTCAATGTGCACAGCAGATATAAATCCAACAACCTTGTGCACACACAAACAGCTGATGTGCAACTAATTTTCTAGAATATTTTCTTGATTGAAGTAGGGCCCTTGTATTTATAGAATACAGATGAAAGCCATTTGGGAAATTATGATATTTTGTTTTGGGACTTTAAGAAATCTCCACCAAAAAAACTTGGAAGTACATTATGTTTTATATTTTTATTCTAGTCTATTTATTTGCTTATCATTTAGACATTTTAAAGAACAGTTGGCTGAAACTGGAGAACAGATCCTTGGCCCAAGGATCAGTGGATTAGATTTCTGTGATAATACTGAGCTGGGATTTTCGGCATTACATTACATTTCTGAGTATTTTTTATTTTTTTTGCATGTTCATCTGTCAGCAGAAAGGTTCATTACATCCAAGTCTGCTGCTAAACAACATTACAATCATATGCTTCTTCCATATCAAACAACTAACTTTAACTAACAAGTGTTTAGCTTTGGCTGTTGGTCTTTGTGAGTGTGTGTGTGTGTGTGTGTGTGTGTAGGCTGAAGGGGAAAAAAAAGAGTAGCAGTGAAAGAGCACAAATAAATGAAATGTGTTTGTGTAGACAACCTCGTCCAGGATCTCTCTGTTGCGGGTCAGCAGTTCAGGCAGGTCTCTGATTAGCTGTTCAACGCTCTGCAGTCCTCCCTGCTGCACGATGGCTCTGGCCTTCTCAGCAATGGATTGTGGGATCGAGTCTCCTGACAAGTCCTCCAGAGCGGCTGGCAGGTTTAGGGATGCCAGTACCCTGTAATACCATCAGACAATGATTACACAAAACTCCTTTAAGTGTTTGTAGAGCTCTCACTGATATTTGATGCAGCATTATGGTGTAAATTTTAATATGATGTACGGAGACACAGGCTCTGATGGAAACGTTTACAGTAAGACAATTAGACACTAACATAAACACTGACATGCACAAGAGCAACACAAGGATGTGATCCAGATAGAGCAGCTTACCCATTACACAGATTGGTGGCCTCCCTCATAGTTCCCGTCAGTCTGTTAACAGTTTCAGCTTTCCTCTGGTTGTAAATGCTCGTGGACTGCTGGACTGCCATGGGCACCATCTTCTCAAACAAGTCTGATGGCAAAAGCATAACGCAAAACTTCAAATTACCCTGAGTCCAGCAGTATCAGTGGGACGCATGGGAGTGTGTATCGTACCTGCAAATTTCTGGCTAAGTGGAGGTGTCATGGCTGTGGCTCTGGCCGGTGCTGCCTTTCCAATGTGCTCCAGATCTTTGACCTCAGGCACACGGTCATGGTAGATAAAATCATTGTCTTTTTTGGCAGCAGTCAGGGCTCGGTTGATTCTGTCACTCAGGTCCTTAACACTCACGTACTCATCGTAACGAGACGCAACTGACTTTGTCAGCTCTGCTGCGTGCTGTATTTGTTATCCAGAGGAGAGAGATGAAGGATAGGAGAAAGAAAACGAGTTAAGTACAAATGAGCATGGCGTATATGAAAGGATGTGTAAGGACCCAAGGAATCCAGGGAAACATAAATCCATCCATCCTTATTCCATACATATCTATTCTCTACTGCCCTTTGTGTACGGTGCTTTACTTTATGATAGGTACAGTAGAGAGACAGACAGGCACAGGGCAGAGAGGTGACGACATGCAGCAAAGGGCACAGATCGGAATCTAACCTGGTAGTGCTCTACTTGGTGAGCCACCGGAGTGCCGAAGAAAATATTTGGCATTTACTGGTATTATTCGAGTGGAGAAACCCACCATGAGTTCTTTCCATCTGATCACTACCACATAGCACAATGCAAGTTAATTTTGAAGTGTTTGTGGTGTAGGACATCAGGGAGTTGTTTACCTGCAGACGAGCGATCTCCTCTCCAAAGCGTTTCTTCTGCTTGGCCAGGACACTCTGGTACAGCTCAGCATTAGCCTGCATGATGCAGTGCTTGGCTGCCAGCACTGACGACACCTCCTGAAAATAAAAATACTGACCAGGGAGAGGCATCCACAGAGCAACACACAGACGCACAAACATATATATACACATACGCGCGCACACACGCACACACCCATGGTGGCAAGGCAAATCACAAAATGACAGACACACACCAGCGATTCCAAATCACGAATGACACCACAAAAGCCAATCACGAGCAGGCGCAAGCCATCAGAAGAGGGCAAACACAAGCGCGCACACCCACGCACAACACAAGTGTAAGCACCAACACCACAACCACAACCATGAGGGATGCAGAAAGAAAGGAAGACAACGAGAGAGAGAACAGAACAGAACAGGCCATGAGTGTTTAACCTTTCAGCAACAGCAGCCACACCTTCATAAACTGTCCCACAGCCACGTGTGTGTCTATGCTGTGTGTGTATTGCTGTGTGTGGCCGATGTGTTTGATTCAGACAGTGATTGCCATCAGATGTAGATCTCCTTCCTTGCCTTGTTGTCTGTCTCCAAACACGTTAATCATGATGAGAGTTTGACGTTGCAGCTAAAATTTTGTACACAGGCCCTATGACTGCTTATGTATTTGTTATAATTAAGTTAATTACTTATTCTGCACAAGGATGAGGTAGAATTGTATTGTGTGTCATGAGTTTGGTTTGAATATGGTTTGATAATAGTTTTGTTAAATTCATATATTCTATTATATTTTCAATCTATTCTTTGTGTCTTTTGTCTTAATTTTTCACCATTTTTTGGTACTTTTTGAGCTTCTGTAACAAGTAAATTTCCCCACTGTGGGATCAATTAAGTTCATCTTATCTCACCGAACACATTCTGTGACTGTTCTTTAAGGATGAAAATGCATTAAGTTGCTCTGATATCACACAGTTTTTAGGTCTACTTAAAGCTACCATTCTCAACCAGTGGGCTGCAGCCCACTAGATGGCAGACTCTCTTATTTATTTGGGAAGGTGGTCCTTGAAATTTTTTTGAACAATCAGTGGGCATTAGGTTACAAAAGGTTGAGAGCTGCTAATTTAAAGCAGCGCTGTGTAATTTTGGAGCCATTAGCATTGTGTCATTTGTTCACTCTTCTGTTTCACTCCCAAATACATGTTATTTTTCACAGTGAGTCCCCTTTGGCAGCTTGGGTATGTGGGTGTATTTGCAGGCACACTGATTTGTTTACACCGTGAAGCAGTTTGACCCTCGAATTTGAAGGGCAATACCTAAGCAGACACAGACCCAATCGGACATACACCTAACTGTATGTTTATGTCTTAATATTAAGATAACATTTTCTGATCAAATTACAAAGAGTGGTAATAACAACTAATAACTTTTTGAATTTTCAAATGACAGACAAGGTTTATGAAGCAAGTAAAGGAGAGAAGTTTTGCGCTATCCTGGGACAATTTAACTAACTACTCAATCCATGGCTTTCACCGTTTCATAATCACAGATTTTCACATTTGACGTGTAAACGTGTGTGTGCGCGCTTTGTCTGTTTCAGTCACATGTAAAATTAACCACTATGCATTTCAAACGTTGCGACAGTTAGAAACCAATCAGAGTGGTGAGGAAAATCCAACCCAACTACAGTTTAGTCAAACAGGATGGAAATGGACCGACAAGGACAGAGAGGTTGTAGATATGGACAGTCCCACAACCAGAGTACCATTCCTCAAGTCTATTCCTCACAAACACACGCACATACAGTACACACAGATGTCCAGCCACACAAAATCCAAACTGTAGATGCATCTTCATCACACTGATAATCCAAAGCTGGCTGTGAGTGTGTTTGTAAGCTGTGTTATGCAAAATCAAGCATGTTTTCCCTTTTGTGTGCGTGTCCTACACATACCTTGGGGAGGTTGTCTTTGTACTGGCATTGCTTGAAGGCGTCACCATAGAAATCTGCTGCTTGATTGGCCAGCTTGGCAATGACAGCATCTTTCATTTTATCTATTGGATAAACAAAACACATTTTGAGAAAAACCAACTTCTCAAACACACTGTGGTTAACGTGTAGCGTCTTCTAGCACCCAAACCACAGGTTATTGACATGTGGTCAGTCACACAAGTCACAGGTTTCACAACAGGGATGTGAGTTGCTACGCACCAGTTTCACAAGTGTGTTATTACTTCAGCCATAGAAAAAGGAAGAGAAGTAGAGGTACAGTGACTCATAAGGCAGTTAATATTCTCCTGCTTTGCATTTTGATGTGCTTTGTTTCCTTTATTAATTTTGATAAAAACGGGTCTGATTCTTTCAAATACAAGTGACAGGTGGATGTGTGACACCATCTTCCATTGAGCTTCCACTAGGGCCTAAATGATTCGTTAAAAGAAATCGAATCGTAATTGTGACAACACGTAGTGATTGTGATGTTTTTTACTTTTGGCGGGATGGCCTTTGTCACAGTGTTCTATGCTGACAAAGTATTTAAGAAGATTCAAACTGTGTGTGATTATACTGTCTCTTAAGTGTGTACCTGAGGCAGCTTTGAGGAAAAAGACCTCTTGAGCCTGAGCCAGCATGATGAGGTGCAGGGTGCCCACAGTTTCGGGAGATATGTCCATGGTGGGCTCCCTGTTCAGGGCCGACAGCACCGTGTCCTTGATATGGCCAAACGCTCCGCTAGCCAGCTGGCCAAAGGGACATATGAAGATACAGATTAACATGATTTCTTTAAATTGTATTTGCAATATTTCAAGATAATAACGACGGACGTACCTGATAGTACTTGGCCGCAGCCTTCAGCCCCTCATCATTGTCCAGATTTTGCTCTGAAGCAATCTGACTGGCCAGTGCTGCTGCATTGAACAAAACACACGTCTTCTCGTAGCCCAAACTGGCCAATGCTGCAACACACAAATGAATTTATTTTTACTATTTGTTCTTATGCTTATGTACCTTTTAAATCTGGTTCCTGTCAATCAGTTTGTACCATTATGATTTAATTTCTGCTAGAAAATCACGACAAGTCCCTCCTCCTATGTGAATTTCCCTCGGGATGAATAAAGTATCTATCTATCTATCTATCTATCTATATATCTATATATCTATGTTAGTCAGTTTTCCCTCCTTGTGCCATTTGGATGTTGACAGTTTTGATAACACAGAAGTCACATGTGGGTTTGGAATTTTCTCCTTCCATCAGTTTTCTGCTGCTTCATTCATTTTTCTTACCCAGAGTAGACTGGAAAGAATCCCACGGTCACGATCATGACCTCCCACAAGTCAACACAGTGAATAAAGAATCACACACTAACTGAAACAAGCAATCCAGAGAGTTATGGTCCTTCCTTTCGTAAAATTTCATAATATCTCAAGAGTGTCTTTCTTTCAGCACCTGACACACACTAATTTTACAACACATGCACCCGCAAACATTCTTTCTTTTACATACATGCACATCAATGACTAACGTTTCTAATCCAAAAAACTTGTCCGTCCTGTTTCTGAATACAACGTAGAAAGGGGGGCGGTGCAAAGTACACCATGGACATACTTTTGAACTTTGAGAGATATAAATGCACTTACCGAGCTTAACAGAGCCACCAAACAGTGATCCCTTATCAAAAGCATCCTTCCATGTGAAAGTTAAACAGAGCTGTAGAAACAGAGATATGTTTGTCATGAAGGTATTCTTCCATTGCTGTACCCCACAATCTTGCACACTACGCAATAACTTACCTGGTTTTCAGAGAAAGGGAACTTGGGCTCCACAGCACACAGTTGGTCATAGTATCTACATAGGGAAAGAAAATCAAGGTTTAGGCCCCGTTTTCTTACCTAAAGTGATTTGCACAAGTCACATGAGAGGTTTTAGTGTGCGCCTACCTTGTTATTATCAAACTGCATTGTGGTATAAATGAAAACAAAAATAAAATAAAACTAAACATAACAAAATAAAACATAATAAAACTAATTAACACCAGACAATGAAACCGATCAGTTATGTGGCTCAGAAACTGGGTTGAAGTTGAATAAGCATAATACGGATTCATGGGGATGCTACGTCATTTCAGAAACACGTGACAGTGAGTCAGGAGTATATTTTTAAAAACTCATGTCCATAGTCAAGAAAACATATAAGCATTACTTATTTGAAAAAGTTGGTGCAAAATTCATCAACCCAACAAACAAAAACAAAAGCAAAGGGTGTCTAGCTCTAAACAGCTGTGTGTGTATGTTGTTGTTTGTTTTCCTGAGGTTTCCCATTCAGGTATACATGGACACATACAGTGCACATACATGGTAGAAAGCTGAGATGAGGTGTGCCTTCTGGTTAACAGAGGGGGGAGACAAAACATCCTACACAAACAATCGCTACCATGGTGACTCAAGAACTGTCTGCTTTGACTGTGAAAAAGATCTGGCCCGGTCACCATGGCTACCTGACACATGGGTAGTGGAGGACATGAGAAGAGAGTAAACATTTGTACTTTTGTTTGTTCTTTGGTGTAAAAATCGCTTAAATATGACATGTGTGAATCGTATTCAATAGGTGACATTGTCTTGGCCCCTTGAAAGTGAATTAACGTCACAGATAACACAGAAAAGCATTGCTAAGAGTTGTGAATGAACTGCTCTCTAATGCTGAAGGCCGAGCGATTTTGTAGAACCCCATTTGTCACTGCAGTCTCCCCTGTCAGCTCACCCAATAACTTGCTGGAACCTTATCACTGCTTCTGGTTTTATCTTTCAAGATCTAAACATTCATCTTGGCAGAGGTGAGATAATTCCACTGTGCACTGGGGCTTCTAAGTAGCTCACAGTGGATTGAAATGAAGGGTTGTCACGCTCTAAAAACTGTTCATGTTATCTGGGCAATCCCTGCCAGTGCATAGAATACCTCATGAATCACAATGAATAAAAAAAAGGAAACAAAAAAGAGGCTAGTCTGTGTAAATACAACGAGACACGGAAAAAGAGAGCAATACTGGTTAATGAATAAGGAACAGGTCACCTTTTCAATTACGCTTTTGTCATGCAAGCATTATGATAAGGCAAGCTCGCCAGAACATGGGACAGGAGACACACAGGACCTTTGTTCAACACGTTTACATCCTCTTCTGTCACAGTCCCTCTATGCAAACTAGTTGACACGTTGGTTTAGTCATGCATGCTCCTTAACGTCATACGCATTATTCAATCACAACGGTGTAAACGTCACAGCGAGGCCTAGTCTGTGACATGCATCTTTTCTCATGGTGATTTCCATCTGCTGGTAAATATTGTTAAAACCCTGGTCACCACTGGGTGTGTCCAAATACTGTGGATTCCAGTTGGACTTATCTATTGTTGTTGTTGCCTTTTTTTCCATTTATGTTTTTTATCTTGCATAAAGTTGACTTTTTTTCTGGGTGTGACAGCATAATCTAGCATTGTTAGCTATTCTGTAGAAGCTTGTCTATCATATTTGTATGCGTGTTTCTTATTCTGTTTCATACTACTTCTATTCTATTCTAATATGTTGCCATTTTAGTCATTTCAAGTTTTTTTGTCCTAAAAATGAAAGAACCACAGATTTCTGTGTCATAGGGTTAGCATTAGTACAGCTAATTAATGCTTTTCACAGTGGTAAATAAATGGTTAAGTATGTAGACAGATTCGGATTATTTGAAGGATTTTGGATACATGGAACAGGCCCTCACATGGAGAGATCTATTGATAATTCAATACACCATGGAGAAAAATGTCTTTATCTATAGAGAAATAATTAGTTGTTGTTTTTTTCCCAAATACCACTTCAAATCCATTTGATTTCATCCTTAAAGTTCCCTTATTTTTATCTTTATTTTCTCTATTCTGGACCTGTTGGTATCATCTTGTTAAGATCACGACAGCATTCATCTGATGCGTTGAGAGTCTTTGGAAAGTTTGGGCATTTCACAAGGATGTAAGCTACAACATTGCCACTTAGTACTGACCGGTTTGTGTTTACCTGTTAAATAAATCATGATAAATCGTAATTATGCTTCACAGTAAACAGTTAACACTTACTAACTCAATTTTGATGATTTTCATTTGCATCCCTCGCAGCGTCTGTAAATGCTAACACTCAACCGAAGTTTGCTACTGACGTTAGCTCGGGATGCTACTAAGATTAAAGTCGTAGTTTCCTTTAAGAAGCTTCATTATTTGAACTATAGCGTTTCGATGAGCTCAAACTACGTTAATTATTCAGTTGAATAATAGAACTGTGTAACAGTTCAGTCTGACATGAATAACTCATGAGTCACGGTAGTGGGACAACCTCTTAGCATTTTAAAATGACTAACTTTAGCACAGTTAGCACTCGGCTAACAAAACATCTGGGTGCGGCAACCACTGAGCTAAATTAGCTGTCTGCTGGAAAGGTGGCGGCTGGCTCTCGGACTTCTCTTACCGCGGTTATTCCCTAAAGTTCCAATAAAAGCGGAATAATCACCTGAGCAGGACCTCCAGCGAGCTCTCATGTTTATCCAGCGGCCTGCCCAGCGCGTTCCTGCGGAGCTTGTTCAATTCCTCCACGGCACGGATATACTCCCCCTGCTCTTCGCCCGCTGGATATGTCGCCGTGACGAATTTCGACAGCGGTTTGTACAGATCCACTTCAGAGGTCTTTTTCAACGGGACTGAAATAAACGTTGCCATTTCGGCACGCAGAGACGACGAATTAAACCCGAAAAGCAACAGACAGCGATCCGACGAACAAAAACAACAGCAAGCGTCCCACTTCCTGGTTTCTGTTGGGGAACGTCAGCGCGTTCACATAGGAGCTGACAGGAACCACGTGACTCACGAAAGCACGTGGCGTGTTACGAATATGACGTTATCTAGAGCGTTTGACGCAAAAGCCCAACTTGTTCAGTGGGACGTTCAAACAGTTTCTCAGATAGTATTTACCCCTCTCGTGTACTGGAAGGTCCCTGTTTCTTACATTTGTCGAGGCAGGCCAGTAACAGGGACTACTTTACACCGAAACAGATTGTACAGCTGACTCGAGCAGTTCGATCACAGAGATGGACCTCCACAGAAAAATTACAGAGCGAAACACAGTCAAAGTTCTTATCAAGAAACTAGAGGAGGAGCAAGAGGCGAACGACGCACTTAAAAAGCAGCTGGATCACCTGTGGAGGCAGTACCAGCATGACACAGCTCTGTGGAGCCAGCAGACGGAGGGGTTAAAGAGTCAGCTGGAAGAGAGGAAAAGGAGTGCAAAAATGAATACACAAAAGGCCACTGAGAGCACTCAAGTGGAGACCACGATAAGACAATTTGAATATCAGGACCTGGACCAGCTGTCAGCCAAGAAAAGAAAGAGTAAGTGCAGATATGGCCTGGCCAGTGCTTTTGTCGGATTGTTTATGTCAAAGGCAAAGGACAGCACTGATGACTATCTCATAATAATGCTGAAAACCCCCGAGAGTGAAAAAAAACAAAGGAAGAAGCTGTCTTTCTGGAAAACGACTGTGCTGGGTGTTAAAAGAGCACTCTCTAAATTTGTGTGGTGGGCAGAACATGGATGCTCGTGAACGGTCTCTCTCTGCCCCCCTACGGGCCTGCTGCAAGTCCAATCCATCCCCACAGCCACCTCGCAGTAGTCTGCATTGTAGCAAATGGACACAGAGGTGTAAATACCTGAATTAAATCTCCTTTTGCTCTTTCCGATTTCCGTCACTATTTATGATCATGATCCTACTTAGTAACCCTTGCTTATTGTGTATTTTGCCTGAATTTATCCACTAAGCTGCCATATTTGCAATTTACTATTTTGTGTGTTGGATGCCGCGGTACATTAATAGCGTTTTCATTGACTTTATGAGAAAGTTGCCATTATGGATTGCACACCGTTTACAGCTTACATAAGTAGAATCTGCAGACGACATTTCTGACCTCAAAGTGGTACAAAGAACAGGACAATTACATATGAAAATTAAATCGTGGGGGGAAAGTAAATAGATTTGACAATCCAAACGTAAACATTTGATTACAATCCAAAAATGTCTGAAAATGAAATAATCATCTTAAATAATTTGAGCGTTTGTTGTGAAAGAAAGCCGAGTACTTTATTGATCCCTGTAGGGCAATTAATTCACTGCATTCTTACCTATGAAGCAGTGGGCAGCCAACACATGCACATGCAA
The DNA here is from genome assembly GCA_900303265.1 of Brotula barbata. Lineage (NCBI taxonomy): Eukaryota > Metazoa > Chordata > Actinopteri > Ophidiiformes > Ophidiidae > Brotula > Brotula barbata. The sequence continues at coordinate 11,385 of OMNV01000971.1, read as the reverse complement.
ACATACACACGCACAAGAGCGCAAGGGGACCAACTCCAGATCTTCTACCTTGCCTCAGTCGGGGGCAGTGGCAGGAGTGATTAACCTAACGTTGTTTTTTGTTGGTGGGGGAAATCGGAGCACTCGGAAGAAACCCACGCCGACACGGGGAGAACATGCCATCTCCACACACAAAAAGGTGTGGAGGTCAACCCTGGGATTCGAACCTACAACCTTCTTGCTGTGAGGCATTCTGTTTCATCATGGTGGAATCAGCTCCTTGCGCTGGCATTTGATTAAAACGAAATCTATGCACTAAAGTATATAACAAATAAAACAAAACAAACCCAAATTGGACCAATGTGTTGATCCTAATCTGTGTGATATCGTATTTGCAGTAGTCACGGTGAACTCAGTTGGATGGTCTGAGGGGGACACTGCAGGTACATATCACCCATGTCAAGCCTGTGGTCTTCATTGTGACAGGAAAACAACGGAGAACTTTCAAATCTCAGTAACACACAAGACAAGCTTGACTTGAGTATCTCAGATTATGTATTCATGTTCACACAAACTTTGCACACGTGAACAAGTTGTAGTCTTTTTTTTGTACAGTTGTCTTGATGTGTTGATCACATTGTTAATTAACCTGTGAGATCCAAAAGCAGATGAATTGAAGCGTGACAGCTACTATCTGTGCTCCCAACAGGATGGTTGCCATCTGTGGAAGTCGCCGATCATCAAGCAGAGCTGCAGTCGATTCAGCAGGATATTGAGGATCTACTGCAGCGTCAGTCGGAGCTGTGTTCCCGGATGGCCCGTGTTGAGCCTTCATAACCCCATACCCGAGTTGGGGAACTCCTCCTGCTGCTGCATTGGTGAATCACTACGCCCAACTTATTAGCCATTAACAAACAACTCCATCCAAAGCTGACAGTCTTGTACCACAGAATATAAACATTGGGTTTGTGTCTGTTCTGGACATGGCTGCCAGCTGTGCTGCTGCCTTCTGTTTTTCTTCACCATGTCTTGTTATTGTACTCAACAAACTAAGGAAATACTTGTCCCATTCCAACATCCCACAACTGCTGAAAAAATGTGTT
>OMNV01000971.1:0-10049 GCA_900303265.1 Brotula barbata | reverse complement strand
AGTTCTGTTGTGAACAAATGATGTATATACTCTATTTATTTTTATATTTATTTATAGTGTGTGTGTGGGGTTTTTTTTTAAACACAGCCTACAATACATAACCCTTAGCTTTAAAACACATCAGTATTTGTTTTATTCTCTTCTGGGATGTCTCTTATGTATTGGATCAGGGTAAAATGAGCTATACCTTTGTGCAAATGGGAAAAATATTTGACTTTTGCATAACATCAAATGACGTCATGTAGATCGGGAAAAGCACAGAATTAATTGCAAAATTTATTTCCAATTTGTGACAAATTCATTCATGTCCCATGTTGGTTGCTTTTTTTGCTTCTATTTTAAAAAAAAATCACAAGCATGTTTAACTTTTGCTTGTTTGTTTATAAGTTAATAAAATACTGAAGACAGAATACAGATAAACTTAATTTAACGTTGAGTGCATCACAAATGAAATTCCTGTTCATTATACTGTAGTAATATTGACAAATATTTCAGTAAAAAAAGTCAATTGAGTCAATTCTGTAGACAACTGCCCTTCATTTCAAAGTCAGGAAAAGCATGTTACTGTTGTCATGTACGTAGTCATGGTTTTATAGTATTGTTCCTTGTAATGTATCATATTTTTTCCTCTTATAATGAAGCAGGACATCAAATAAAGTTATGAAATCATTTATTTCCAGCACAGGTGGTTGTGTACATTTCCAGCATATGGTACTGTGCACATGATCAGCGTCTTCATTAACATTAGGCTGTACAAGAACAGTGGTCACCTTTCCTCTCTCTCTCTCTCTCTCACACACACACACACACACACACACACACACATACACACACATGCGTGCACACTCGCACTATCTCAGGGGACCAAAACCCTTCAGAGCAGACCTGGCTTGTCACATTCACCAATATTGAGTCAGTGAACAGTTTACTGTGCCATGTGTTTCTTTATTTTGACTTTTGAAACTTTGTTCTTGTCATAGGTGGATAAGAAACGGGTGTGGCTTTAGGACTACGGACTACGCATCGAGCTTGATTTTTGTGATTTTCAGTGCAGGCTTGGTCTCTAACGTCTGGAAAAAGAAGGAGGGGCTACATGCGTCGTGAACAAATTGATCCCTCCCTCCCCTTCCCAGTCGACTTCACATTCTTTACTAAATGGCAAGCTAAAGATTTCACCATACCCACAACAAAAAGTTTGATGACGGCTACTGACATAACTACGTCTTCTTCGTGATAACTCCAAGAATGAACAATGACTGACATGCACACACACACTGACACTTAGATGCGTGCAGCGTGCGCACACACACACACTCAATGCAATTTAAAGTTGCCAGACATTGTGCACCTAAAAGAGGGGGCCAACTAAACAACTAACGAAAGAGACCTGTGTGAGGTTTCCTGTCACTTCTCTATATTCGAGTCTGCGTGTACATACACACCACGCACACACCCGGAACTTCCTGTATTCAACTACACAAAAACACAAGATTTAGAAGTGGAGCTGCCACGCTCTTCTCTGTTGAATAGGCTAAAACCCAGGTGGATAGATTTCTACCAGACTGCTATGTAATGCGTCGTTTCCTGCAGAACACATCTGGAATAGAGGATTTGTTACATCGTACACACAGAGCACCAGCAACTCCACTAGATAAGAGTTTCAATCAACACCTGGCCAACATCCAAAATGTAACGCGCCTATCCGAAACCCATTTGGTCCACATTATGGTAGCTTTTTTCCCGGATGGGCATAGCTGCTAAGGCGCTAAGTAAAGCCACATCTATAGAGCCTAGTTTGGGTCTCCTTTAAGTCCACAGTCATGGCCAAAATCCCAGGAGGAGTAAACTACACAACTTGTAACCAGTGTTTCGAGGCAGAGAAGTCAAAATGGAGGTGTACATGGTCTGAGTGTTTATGCAAATGTGAGTAAAAGGATGCTGACCCAAGCTAAACCAACAGGGCAGAAACATCTCTCCCATAAATAATTCAACTTAAACAAAGCATTAGCCAAATAGAATAGACATGAAAAGTCAAGCTGCAGGTGACATCAATTCAACGAAGGTCAACTGACAGTAAGATATGGCTGGAAGTCTAAAATCACAAAGCATCATTTTATGTCACAAAATACTTGATCAGTCCATCCCATAACTTACACACACACACACAAAAACATCTCTGAACACCCACAAGTGAAAGTCACGGTATTGGATGCCCAGTCATTTCAGGATTTATCAAGATGCCTGATCGATAAATTGGTGTGGTTACTAAGACAATCGGCCAAGAATGTATAACGAGCAGAGTAAGTTGGGTTTCCACTTTAAGCAAGTTAGTATATTGAGATCGCATGCTGTTCAGCATTACACGTTATCAAATACTGGCCTAGTGCTGGTTGTCCACATTGTTTACAATGGGCAACGAGCAAAAAGGAAACTCTTTCCTTGTCCCGCTGGCCAGAACACCACACTCCCCCCCTCTCTTCAGGGGCCTCTCCCTCTCCTGTCTCCACACAAAACCATATAAAAAGACTAAAAAATAAAATAATAAAATCAAAATACATACACGTCATGAGTTTTCACCTAGTTTTCCCATGGCCCCCCCAGTCTCTCCTCTTGAAATCATCTCCCGTGGTAATAGTGTTTTCAATATGAAACAATGGACACACCCATGTCAGATTCTAACATTTACATGGCTTAACTCTCTGCTTTCCATCCATCCATCCATCGGAACATTTAAGGAGAGAAACGGAGGAAGTATGGGGGGAGAGTGGAGACGGAGAGGGACAGAGGGAGGTGTCGGCTCCAAAACAGAGGGTGGAGTATTAGTAATGCCATCTGCCTTCCTCGCTACTTCAGGATGAGATGGAGTCCTTCTCCAATTTCATCTAAAAAAAGAAAGAAAAGAAATTTAATTGATGGAAAAATGGAATATAACACTGAGAAGTGTTTACTGTAGACAAAACATGAACCCTACACACATAAATGTCCAACACAAAACTGTCCTCATAAATTGTAAAAATGATATTAAGTTTAACTAAAAAAAGTTTCCTTACATTTTTTGTCCATATTGAAAGCCTAATTGTGTAAAAGAGCACCATCTCCTTCATATGCTCCGTTAACAACAAACTAGATGCTTAGCATGCCTGGCCTGCAGAGGACCAGAGACCTTTGTGGGATCAATAAAGTTTATTTTGTCTGACACCAGGGATCGGCCGTTATCTTGATTAACATCCAGTTATTGTCTTTTTCTTCATTATTATAATTCTTTCCATAACCATACGACCTCCGATATTCAAAGCTCAAATAAGAATCTGCTGGTCCCGGCCCTTCAAGTTTCATTTGAGCTTACCTTTGACAGCGCTGATCAAAAAACAGCTCTCATCAGGCAAGTTGTAAACCATCTGGAACAGATCAACAAAAGGAGGTGAAATGTCACAACAGAACAAGTATTGGTCACCGGTGTCAGCTTTTAGAAATAAGTTATCTCTGTATCTGAGGTGGGGGTGTGTCGGGGGCATCTGAACAGCAGACCTTTCTAAGGGAAGGGAGACGTTACTGAAATAGAATGTGTGTGTTGCAGACGGTGATTATGGAAATCACATGCAAATAAGTGCAGACCAACAGACAGGAAGAGTGGCTCTTCCTTGTCAGTCTGCTCACATAGAGACAGTGTGAGTGTGTGTTGTAATACCTGGTCACTCAGCAGGATGTGTATGCCCGTAGGGCCCTGTCTGTACACCTGGTTGATCTTTCCCAGTGGAAGGTTGCACACACACGCCATCTTGTGTATCAGTTCTGCAGCTGTCAGCTCCTCTAGGTAGAGAGCATGATAGACTGTACAAAAAAAAAAAAGACACCACAAGAAACACATTGAAATACCGGTTTGTGTTGACATAACACACACATCAACCCTATAGTGTGTGGACTAGAATTCGTTTTTTTATCAGTGGCTGTGCATGCGGAACACCGTACCGTGCCAACTATTGGAGATGCTGTGTTCTCCATTCTCACTGCTGCCGTGTCTTTGCAGCAAGGGACTCTCACTAGGAGACTCGTGACAAACGTACACTGTCAGCCTGGGACGCACTGATCTACACACACACACACAACACAAAGGTTCATGCACTTTCACACAGATACTATATTTGGATGGAGCCAACAAAATTCTTGTACATCTTTAAACTAAACTAAACTTAAAAAAAACGTAACCTTGGTTCAACAACGGTTTTTTATAGAGGTCTTACTTGAAAAACATTTGCCAAATAAATATGGTCAATGTAAATAGAGTATTTGTCATTTGGAGCTGTTTTTAACATCCTGTAAGACATCCTGTAAGAGACGTCAATGTGGACTGAAGGTGCATTTGTAACTTTTCTGAATCTCAGTTATGAGACAAACTATAATCATAATAGAGACAAAAAAACACCTGCATTTACCAGGAACTACAGGCCGCCATGTGGAGCAAAATATATGACAAATGTTAAGGAATAAATGCCTGAAGCAGCAATACATAACTGAAAGGCCACTCTGTAGTGTGCATCATGTTAAGCATTTTTTGTTTTCTATGATGTTGCTTGTGTCTTATTTGCATGTGCGCAGCTGATAGAATTGCTGTCAAATTTAATCTAATCACTGTAATTTCTACAATAATTTAAATATTTACCTAACATTCATTCAAAATCTAGATGGAAACATAACTTTACTGTACATACAGATGAGAAGAAACGCACTTGACCCACCTGGACTTAAGTGCATTGAAGAGTCTGATACCATCAGCAGGCCCACAAATTTGAACCAGGTCATCCCGGGTCAGCTTCAACAAATCAGAACCTAAACCAGATGAATGAGAAGTCACTTGTACTGTGGCCAGCAATGAATTTGATCCACGGTTTTGTGTGTGCAAGACTGTGCGTGTGTACCTGAGAAGTGTGAGAAGAGTCGTGTGTAGGAGCTGAAGCGATTTTTCAGCAGCCATTTTTGGGCGTCCTGTATGGAGGCAGTGGGGCTCAACTGCTGTAGAGGATGACACCGACACAAGGAGTTCAAAAACAGCTCTAGCGAATTAACGTATACTTTGATGTAGACAGAATAAACCCATCGATTTATTCTATGTATGGGTTCTACTCATACCTCAAAGTTATACTTGAGTGAAAGTACAGATATCTCATTTAAAAATGACAAGAAAATGGTATCAAATTTGAACTACATTTTTTTTCAGTCTTACATCCATCTCCCAGTCTGCTTATTGAAAATATCACATATTTTAGAATTCATTTTACAACAACAACTCTACAAAAGTAGTGAAGAATAGATTTTCTTAGGATATGTAGTTAAGTAAAATTAATAATTGCAAAAATATCTATGCTACTCTGAAGTAAAAGTCTTTTATAACACACGTAGTACTGTAGTGAAGTTTTTTTACTTTGTTTCTTTACACCACTGTACATGAGTGCAGACTGACCTCAGAGTTGGCTTGGCTGCCAGGATCTACCTGGTGACTGGGGGACGATGAGTCACTAAAATACAATGGACACCGGTTAAAAACACAGGCATTAACACCCACACCTTTATCTATAAGGTCACACTGAAGAAGCACATGACACACAGTTATACACCGATACCTGTCTGGTACGGAGGAGGTTGTGTATGTTGACAAGGGGGTTGAGGCGAAGGAAGGAGTAGCTGCCTGGTTGGGGCTGACGTAGGTGTTGTCTGGCCATGGGGAGCACTGAGAGGAGACACATGCATGTAAACAATGAATAAGTAAACCATAGCCACACACACGCACACATAAACAGCTGGTTAATTAACGCAGCAGTGTTAATTAACTACTTCACTACTCTGGAACAAAAGCTTGAGGGATGAAGGCTGCTGCATGCATCTCCTGACGCAATCCCGGAACCTCATCGGAAGGTGAAAGTGTTTAGACATTCCCACTTGTGGGCGGGGCACTAAAGCATGCTGCCAAAAGTAATCTTACAAATGTAAAAAACAGCACGAGATTTCACTTTCATGAAGGGGGAGGGGTTGTTTACAGTAACGCCCTATCTTCTGTGTGATTTTGCGCTCTCAACAATGTGTTCAGACAAGGGAGCACTAGAAAACAAAGCACAAGTGACAAATGTAGCCTAATTTTAACATCTCATCACAAGTGGCTTTCACATCTTCCACCTCCCCGAAGGATGTGATGGATGAAGCATGCTTCAGCCCTGACGGAAATGTCTCACAGCATGGCATTAAAGCCAACAGCAGCCCAGGCCCGTCTGTCTAGAGGCTTTGGAATATGATATCTAATCAACAACAGCGCCATTTTGGGCATTTTGTAGCTGCAGTGATGCGAGGGTGCTTACACTGCCCCTCTTGGCCAGGGAGTCACCGCAGTCAGCTGGTAGGGTCCGCTTGCTGGACTTTTTCAGCTCGTGGTCACCTGGATCATCTATGATGGGCTCAAGCCTTGTCTACATACAGACAGAAGAGATGTTAGCCAGCCAGAGCCACACAAACACACACACATACATACAAAGTCAATCAAAGTCAATGAATGCCTAAGGGAATGTGCTCTCTCCCTCTCTAATGGTTTTACAAAAACATCGGTTTGTCCCTTTCTAATATCAGAAGTTGGTGCATAAGACTCTCCTCACACTGCCTGCTCCTGCCGGAAGGCATTTGTGATTCATAATAGAAGCACTGCAGCTACAGGGCAGGACAACCTTCCAGAGCTGCGACTACAGTTTAAATTTCCATGCAAAGTTATTTATGTGGTCGTTGTCAGCTTTCTTTTCCACAGTGGGAGACGTAAACTGAAGCATCAAGCAACATGGGGATATTGTGTGAGCTCCTTGTGCATGCTATTGCTTTCAGTTTCTGGCACTGTGTTTTGCACAGAACTGTACTGAGATTGTACATTTTGAAAATGCTCGTCTGTGCACGCTTTAAAAACTTGTGCGGAAGCTGTAACCTGTTCACATGGGTGCCCCAAAAATGCGAGACGTTCTGCTTTATTTTCGTGCTGCATATGATGGCAGTGTGAAATGGGCATAACATGTCCTTGACCGAGTACATTTTAACATGACCACACTGAGAAATACAATGTGTGCTTGTAAGGGCAAAACCATGTAGTTGGTGCTAAAGCCACTTAGTTATTGGTAAATGCTGGAAAGACATACTGACCTCTGAAAGGATAGTGGTATCATAAGAAGGCTGGTACTTTTCCTTCTCTTGAGCTGTGCGTTTCTCCATCTTCTCCCGGTCTGTCTTTTGCTTACGGTCGGCCCCCTTTGGCTGAGGGGTGCAAAGAGAGAGGAACGGAGGATAAGAGAAAGAGGCAGGGCAAAAGGAGAGCAGATCAGAACTCGTGGCTATGAGGGCGGGCGCATAAGGGGCAGAGAATAGACGCCATCAGGTCTACCTTGAAGACTTTGATTTGGCAGGAGGCTGAGTGGAGATGCTCTGTGTACTCTCCGCTGTCTCCTTGTGTGAAGGTATCAATCTGGATCCTGAAGGGAACGCCCTTCTCTCCACCGTGCTTCCTGGGAGTGAACTCTGTGCTGATGCAGTGCACCTGCAGACAGTGAGGAGTCAGGAGTGTGTGCGTGATCACAGTCTGTATTTGATGTGGAAATTCAGATGCACGCCCGACAGATGGCACAAAAGAAAGACAATGTGTGCGTGGTTTGCGTGATTGTAGAGTCTGTGGTTGTGTGTTACCTGCACAAAAACAGAGGTTCTCTTGTTCATGTCCCAGAGGAACTCTGCAGCGTTGAGCTGGGAGGGGTGGGTCTTAGGCTCCACTATGCCCACTGACATGGGGATATCTGTCTCACACAAACGCACAGATATTTCAACACTTGACTACACACACAGGATGGCTGACGTAAAAACATCTTGGAAGACGGCGTTACCAATGTCAAGGAGACGGTCGCCTGGGCGATTCCACTTCCAGCCCTCCAGCTGTTGGTGCTCTGTGTACTGCAGCCGGCGGTCATGGAAAACCACTCGCACTGTACTCTACACAGACAAAAACAAGTACACACACCACTTCAGCTGTAAACTCTACTACATATTTGGAATGGGTTGTTTTTCCCCATCCAGTTGATCACCAGCTGGGTAGCAGTTCTCACCTTCACCATCTTGTTATTAAGCTCTGGTAACTCCCCAGGCTTCCTGTTGTCCAACATACGCACCTCGTAAGACTGGCCTATGAAAGACAGTGAGAGATCAAAATACCATTAACAAGAAGAACAAATGAGAGGAGTGGGAGAGATGGGCCTGAGATGTGAACCACAAACATCTCAACAAAGCAAGAGCAAGGTTATCAGGAATGCTTTGTTTAGTCAGGATTGCAATATCTCGATGAGGACAGAGAGTAACTAAAACAACTCTGCTGACACAAATCCTCCAAAATCAAATCTTCACCAAGAGATAAAGAGCTCAAATTCTAACAGTTAATTTACTCATTAATCAAGCATGTTGACCTTATAAACTGGATGACTAGGTCACCTTCAAACATTCTTCTCAGCAGTTTGGAAAACGTAAAATCTCACGTGTGACATAAATCAAACTAACAGTTAGGTCGGTTAAGGTTACTTTATTTTAACAGAGCACGCGTGACAAACTGTGCCAGAGCTAACGAGTGAGACAACATTTAAACACAATCAAACAGTAAAAAACGAGAAAAACAAACATTAATATAGAAAATGTCTGTACAAACAGAAATTTAGATGAGGTTTATAGAAGGCTGCTCTAGTGGCTGACTTAATGACACCAACTTCTTGACATGCAATGTGCTGAGTGGTGGCGGGATGCCGTTACCTCTGCTAAATATTTCTTAATTAATTAACTGTCCTTGTTATAAAAAAATGCCAATACCACAACCAATATTTTGACTTGCATACTGTGCACGATCTACCTTGGTTTAAGTATGTGAGCGTCTCATCTTGCAGCTTCACAGCAGGAGAGGTGGCGGCGCACAGCACATACTGGAATGGGGGATTTTTGGTCTCGCTTTCAGGAGGAAGGCTGGAATCCTCCTGCTTGAAGATTGGCAGAGCCAGCACATCGCTGAGGACAGAGGGAGAAAAAAGTTGAAAGGGGGAGTAAAAAAGGAGAAAGAAAGTAAGCCGGGACGTAATGCAGAATAGTCCAGCATAAAAATGGCTGAGCCCCATGAGAGAAGGAGTCTTTTCAGACATTTGTAACACAGCTTAAAGGGCTTTCCGTGTTTTTAAGTTAAACTCTACTTGTGCCCTTTCCTTGCCTTTGGTCTCAATAATTTTTAAAAGGGTTTTGTTGTCAATGGAGGCCCAATATCACATGGAATCTACCCTTCAATCGTCATAGCAGCGTCATCGTTACTAAAAGCAAACCACTATTCTCTCACCATAAGATTAAAATTTCCCCTTTTGGAATTATCAAACAATTTCACAAAATCTGTGCTTTTGGATTTCAAATTCAATGAAGAATGCGCTGCATCGATTCAGTATGAATGAACCAACATCCCCGAGACAGACTGGGCTGCTGACGTACACCGCTATCTCACACTTGGCAGTCACTCTAGACAACCAACCTGTCCTCAACTTGCCTTGTCAAATGCTGCAGGGCTGTCAACGAGTGCGCACTGGAGGGGGGTTTGTGTGTGTATCTCAGTGGTTGTGCAGAAAAGGTGCTCTATCCCAGTAAAGAAATGTGGATCATGACATCTCATTAGCTGAAGAAGTTCCTGGCAAGCCACGATGACGCTGTAGCCAACAGCCAAAACTAAAAAAAAACACCCTGACAATTGAGACTGAGTGAGACTTTCCTTAAGCACCTTCCTTCAAAAAGGTCTTCCAAAAAGTAGCCCCCATGGTTTTATTCGGCATCATCGCTATCCCTTCTTCACTTTCTGATGTGCCTCCCCCCCACAGCCACTCCCCCCAGATGCTCAGACAGTGCCAGTCTGGGTGGCATCCGCCGGGCGAACATGCAATTTAGCCCTGGAAAACTACATCTGCTTCATGAAATCTGAGAAGCCAGATTCACCTAAACACAGCAAGACATTCTGTTCCTACCAG
>OMNV01000969.1:3933-24706 GCA_900303265.1 Brotula barbata | reverse complement strand
TTTCAAAGCCCACGGTGTGCTCGGTGCACCCGGGGGAGGTGCTGAAGCTGAGCTGCCCTCTGCCGGCGACGGGGACCATCACCTGGACCAAAGATGGCAGCTCTCTGGGCACCAACAACCGCACGCTGATAGAGCAGGAGGTGCTGCAGATCCGTGATGCCACACCCAAGGATTCGGGCCTGTACGCCTGCACCAGTGTAGGCAAAGACACGGTCTGCTTCATAGTCAATGTCACAGGTGAGTCAGGACTCAGACAGCAAAGGAGAGGACAGTCAGGTTAGATGAACTGGGACTGAGCCTGGTTGAGACCAGAAAGTGGCCATGGAGTGGATGTGATCAGGTCTGGGGCTCCGGTGAAAGTGTGTGCGTCTGTGTTTTTGCGAGGGGAAAGCGACAACATGAAAAGTTTATGTAACGTGTGAGCGAGCGTGTGCCTGCGTGTTTGGACGCCACGAGGAAGTGTGGCAGTAACCGTGGTTACTCTCTGCAGATGCCATCTCTTCGGGGGATGATGAGGACGATACGGAGCGATCGGAGGACACGGGAGCAGATGGGGAGCAGTTAAGTGAGTATGGGAGGAAGAAAGGAGGGATGAATTAGATAGTAACGTACTTCCCACTCCTTACTGACGACAATGGCGGTGCCGTTGAGCAAGGCACTTGTTGTACATCTGCTGTATACCAGTGGAGTTACTCACAGCCTGCAGCCGAAGCATGTTGCATGTGTGTGTTTTGTTCTTGTATGAACTCATCGCCTCACACACCCCCTGGAGCGACCCATATTTTTTGAGACCCTGCATGACAACCACTCCCCTGCAAAATCACCACATTGTACTACGCAAAAGAATTATTATCAGATAATTAAAGATAACAGAGATACGATATGCAGTAAATACCCCAAAGAGAGCAAGTACTCTTCGCAAACACAATGGGACTTTCAAAATAAATAGAAAAAAAATGAACAAGAAAACGTTGTGGGTTCCAAAATCCTTGACTGATGTAATCCCTTATTTTTGTAATCTATTACGCTTTGTCAGTGTTTATTAGCACCGTTCAGATTATGACTAAAGCGGGAAGGAAAATGGATGGGCCTTCTTTTAGCTCCGCACTCATGGCAGCTCTTTCCTGCACGTCCATCTGTGCTATTCTGTGCTGTGTAGTGTGGGTGTTTCATGTATGTTTGTGCACATGCATGGGCGTGTGTGTGTGAATGTCTCTCAGGCGAGATGCTCAGGGGAATACAGAGATTCCTTACATTCCTTCAGCTAGTGTCTCTCAGGTAGTTAGGCCCCATGGAGCCAGCTAGCCAGCCAGCTAGTCAGCTGGGCTCATCCATTATGAAAGACGTCCATATGGTCCCGGTTACCCACCTGATGGGCCTCTTCGTGTGTGTGTGTGCGTTTGTGTGTGTGTGTGTGTGTGCAAGTGAAAGTTAGAGAAAGTCGTTAACCAACTTTGTCTTGCTTTCTGTGTGTATGTGAGTATTTGGGATAGTGATGTGTTTATGTAGCCATCTGCAAGCATACAGGCATTTTTGCACACACACACTGAAAAAATTGGCTGAAGTAAAGATGAGGGCTTCCACATCTTGTTAAAATTCTCCACACGCATTGCGTCTCACCGTGAATCCTCCCCCTTCACTTTGGTTTGACTGTAATTGCCTGAAATCCATTAAATATGGGGGAGAGAGGAACTCAGCAAGGGGAAAAGGGGAAGAAGGAAAAAAATCCAGCAATTCTGGTGGTAATAAGCTGTTTGAAAACAAAGCGAAAGCTGTTCTGGCAGTTCGCTCACATTTTCTCGCTGTGTGTGTTACTGAAAATTCAAAACCGAGATTATTATTAAAAGAAAGGAGAAGAAAGAGAGAGGGGAAAGAAATTTGGAGAGGGTGGACGTTGGAGCAGCACCAGCAATTCTCTGAGTATGGCGTTGAGCCTTGGCCTCAGGCCGAGGACTTGAGGGAGGGAGGGAGTGGGAAGAAGAAGGAGGGTGTAGCTTTTTTTTTATGGTGTTTTAACTTTTCTGGAGCCCACAGAATGGTCATTAAATGACCACATAGCAGAGCTTGATTTAACTTTTTACCTGTGAAGGAGAGCGTCCAGAGGGTAGGTCCACCGTCAGCAACGGGTGGAAAGACCTCAGCAGGGATCGGTGAGGGTGGGCGGTGTTTTGGGTGAGGGTGGGCGGTAGCATTGATGTCATGGTGAAGTTCATTTGTGTTATTCTTCCAAGTTCTTTGTCCCATTTATATCTTATTACAGCGTCAGACATTCTCTGTGCCTTTAATGAAATAGTCGGTCGCCTTCATCACTTGAGGTGGTGCAGCTTCACCGCGTGCTTTAATTTTTTTCTCTGTGGATGGGTAACCAGTGTTTATTTAAAACTGACATGTCTAAGGTTCAAAGTTTAAAACAAAAGTAAGGAAAGTCAGTTTTTCCGCTGATAATCATTAGAGCTGCAACTATTATTGGACCAATTAATCAGTAGCTCTCAAAGGCAAGGACCTGAAGCCATCTTTGGGGAAAAAAACAACTTATTACTTTTTGTGGCAAAACACACCCAGTAAAAAATAAATTAGGCACTAACAGTTTTTTTTTTACCTTCACATAAAAGTTTTCATAAATTAATTTGAATTCCACAATACAATGTTGTTTTCAAGTTATTTTCCGATATAAATCATTTCTACTAGTGTGTAGTTTTGGCATATTTTGTCATAAATGGTTACAAATAAAGATTTGATCACTGCTATGCTACAGCTGCTACTGCTGTGGTTGTATCAATGATTTAGATTGTGGTGGACAAGTTACAAAGACGTTCTATCATTACAGGCCCGAAATCATTTTAAAATACGACTCTGGGAAAATGAATGCATTTGGCTCTCTGTAGGATATTAGAGGGAAAAAAAACCCCGTGACTCTTGAACTTAGATAACCTCAGCTTACCCCGGGCCATCTTAGGATAAACAGCCGTGAGTGAGGATCCGGATGCACGGGACTTTGGGGGTGGTGGAGGCTCCTTGAGGCCGCAGCCACCGGGGCCAGTGAGAGTTTGGCTTCATCTGGAGAGGTTGGAGGGTCACCTCGTTTGAAGTGCTGCCCCTCCGGACGGGGAGCATGGGAAACAGCACCGCTCACCTTTCATGTCCGAACCTCACGCTCCAACCCAGCTGCCAGTTTGTGGTCAAAGGTCATTTCATAGAGACAACCTCATGGTGGGCTAGTCTCCACCTAATCTGTCTCTGTCTGAATGGATAGAGTGATGACAGGAAGTGTGAGCAGAGAGAAATGGAGCGGATAGAGAGGTGAAGATGCAGAGGAAGAGAAACACAGATAGCAAGGGTGAGGAGGAAGAAGGGGATGACTAATTTTAGTTTGGGCACTTGGTGTACTTGCGTGTATCTTGTCCGGTTTTCGGCGCCAGACAAAATGAAGGGAAGCGTTGGATACCACGCTAATGAAGTCTACGTCCTGGTCTTCAGTAGCCTAAAAGTTGTGATTGTTTCTACTTTTCCCTCTGTTGCACACTCTCCTTCTATAAGGAAAGGAAGTGATGGTGTGGACGTCAGTTTAAATTGTTGTTTGACTTTGAGTTTCTCTTTCCCTCTGAGCCCCATCTGCTTAGGCAATCATGCTCCCAGGTGCAGCGAGAAAGGGCGGGTAGGGGTTTTCGGAAGAAAATCCAGCTGAATAAGAGACAGCAGCCGGGACGGGGGGGGGGGGGGGGGGGGAGCAGGGGGACTGACGAAAACAGGGGAAGGTGATAGATTGGGCAAGAGAAGCAATAATAGTGTGCTTGTGATAAAAAACGGGGTGCAATAAGCATGCGTTAAGCATTAAACTTCGACTTCTTTGGTAAATGTGAGGTTTGTTTTTTGCCTTGTCGGCACATAATGATTTTCCAGGAGTGATAAGCATTCCAGGCCCTGCCATCCATATCTAGCCAAGTGACAGGCAGATAAACAGGGTAACTATGGTAATTGGAGGAAGTGGAGGGGGGAAAAAAGCTGTTATGTGGAATGACATTAAATTGAATGTGATGGTCTAGTTACCCTCTTGGCAACGCCCAAGCACATTCTACCCTTAGAGGCGATGCGCCGACCCCCCCCTGCAACACTCCAGCGAGCTTACAGGGAACGTGTGTGTTTTTATTTAAGTGTGTGAGTGCAGGCCTCTGGCTTGTGTTATGTATATGGCAGTGTTAAATGTGGGAGTGTTAAGAAATGTCCAGGCTTGGCTTCTCAGCAGTCACGCTTCCTCGTATATCGGCCGGTCCAAGACCCTGATGCTAAAGCGGTAATGCTAAGCACATGATGAGGACTCCCACCCTGACTGAACACCCAACTGTTCTCTGGTGTGCAGGCCCTCCATATTGGACCTCATCAGCAAAGATGGAGAAGAAGCTGCATGCGGTGCCAGCTGCCAACACAGTCAAGTTCCGCTGTGCTGCAGGAGGCAACCCCAGGCCCAAGCTGCGCTGGCTTAAGAACAGCAGGCCTTTCCGCCAAGAGGACCGCATGGGAGGATATAAGGTAGGACAAACAACAATGAATCATACTTTTTATTACATCTGTCAAGTTGCAGCCTTCTCTTGTATTATTCTACTTTCCTCCTATTTCTTGCCGATTCGTGAATGCATTTACCAGAGGGGTCCAGTCGGCTGCTGCGTCTCTCTGCTTTTTCCAGTCACTCTGGCTGTCCTTTCACCTCTTTCCATCCTTCACTGGACAGAGGCAGAGACAGAGGAAAGGAGGGGAGAGTTTCTGGTGTGAAATTGGAATTGCTCATCCATGCGCTGCCTCACTCCAGGATACTTTACAGAGCCCCTCACCGTAACTCGCAATGGCTCTTTACTTCCAACAATTACAAACCCGAGCCTGGGACTCCGGGGTTAACCGCACCTAGACCGTAACGCAGAGAGAAAGTTGGTCGCGTCGGGTTTGAAATGAGTTGAGTTGAGAATGAGGTAACTCAATCAGGGAGAACTGGTCCCACTGGCTTCGGCTGGAGAATAGTATGTGATTCTATTGTTATGAAATGTGCCCAGGTGATTTACAAACGCTATTGCTGAGCTGGTTAATGTTTAAACTGGAGGAGTTTGCTATGCGGGGTAACTTGCTGACTTGCTATTTACACAGTCCACACAGTTGTAGAGAGCTTCATTATATTACTTACTCTAGCTCTTATAGATTGTTAAATTTAGCAATTTTTTTCAAAATTTTAGCAATCTTTCTATTGTGCACATTTGTGTGGAATCAGAAGGCCGTGGTTTAAATCGGAGTTACAAACAATCTTAGTTCCTCCTGTATTTTGGAAATAAAATGTTGATTTGTATTCGATGTGAACATATATATGTATATATATATATATGTTATGATATAAATTCCCTACTTTTATGAAAATGTTCCATAACAAGTGCAGCTACTTCCTGTTCTTCATCCTTCAGCTGTACTGAAACAGTCAGAAAATGAATTTTTGAGACTATCCAGTGATGCTGAACGTGTGTTGGGCTCTGGGTTAATGGGTGATGCTTTATGAGGAAACATCCGCACCAGGACGCTCATAATGCCGATGAAGCTCCTAATGTCGCTCCACTTTGGCTAATAGCAAACTAATTACAGCCGAGACAGAGGGCAGCGATGATTTGACAGAAACGAGCCTGTCACATTTACTGGAAATCTCATTTCTTAATGTCAACAAATGGACAAAGGCCGTACCTGAGCCCAACCCCGAGGCATAATCTCTCTTTTGTGTGGAATGTAGGCCTGTAAGCAGTAGCTACAGTCTGTCTTCACTGTGTAGTCGGAAACACTATTGTTAGCTCACACCTGTGGATTCCACACATAAGTGAAACGATGTTTGTCACTAATTCTGAATAACTGTGTCTTTGAAACAGGCCAGGGCTGGGGTTACTACAAAAGATAACATTGAGTGCATTTATGAAAGGATTTCAGACTCCGTGGTTAGCTTTGCTTGTTTTGTTTTGTTTTTGTCTATCAACCCATTGCCTACTAGCTGCACAACAAGCTGCCCTGAGGCGATAACACGGAAGAACTCTTCTTTTCACAGCGAGAGGGGCACGTGGAGGTCACTATAATAATAATAATAATAATAATAATAATTGGAGTTCTACACTTTCCCATCTGTTGAAGGTGCAGGAATAAGGAGAATATTCTCATGCTGCTGAGTCATAGTGTAGAGTCAGACTGTCATCATTCCCAATATTACTTTCTGACACAAATCAGTACAATGACTCATACACACGTGTCCAAGTAGTGGAAAAAGAAGCAATGCTGAGAAATGAAGTCCTAACATACCTGATCCATTGATGCATGAGGTGGTTATGACTGTTTCAGAAAGTTATAAATGAGGCCTTTTCTGTTCTGTGTTCCTGTTGTTCCTTCATTTCTCTCCGTTTGTGCATTTATTGTACGTGTATATTTGTGCCTTGCGAACCAGGTGCGGAGCCAGCACTGGACCCTGATCATGGAGAGCGTGGTGCCGTCAGACAAGGGTAACTACACCTGTCTGGTTGAGAACGAGTACGGAGCCATCAACCACACCTACACCCTGGATGTAGTAGGTCAGCGCTGTGCACTAGCACAACACACACGCACTCAGAAGAAGAACACACATCATTTTAAGAGCAGTCTGGAGGGAGGGATTGAGGGATGGATAGCTTGGCCAGTGGAAAGAGTTCCCACAGTGAGAATAGTGAACATGTGTGTGCTGTTTGATCCCCCAGGTGCACACTTTATGCAGGTGCAGGTCAAGGAGTGCTGCCAAGCGTGTGGAGGCTAATTATGTATGTGGTGGGGGTGTGTGTGTGTGTGTGTGCGCGCGGGAACAGTTATTTTTGCTTTAATTTCTATAATTTTGTTAATTTTTCAGTTAAATCTACTTTAATGATGGCAAAATGTGTTTATGACTGCCAGTCGTAGTACGTGCATAAAAATGTCTGAATTCTAATAGCAGTCATTCTGTGATAAGCTGACTTTGAAGTGCCTTTTCTGTATTCTATAAACTCTTTGGCAGCCCGTTCTGTCGTACATCAGTGAGGTAAATCAAACTCTTACTTCCAAGCTTGGGTCGGATAAGATACAGACTTAAACAGTTTGCGGATGACCTGCGAATTCTTGCCTGGTGACATACCTGAGTCACAGAGCATACAAAGTGCTGTCATAGCAGGTTCAGAACCAACTCACTCAACCCCTCAGTCTGACCTTTGGACCTCAGAAAGCAAAGAACATTTTTTTTTTTGCTCAGTTTGCTGAATCAATAGGCAGCGGGGCAACAAGGGGAGTAGGATAAAGATAGTTGATCACTGTGTGTGCGTGTGTGAGTGAACGTGTGTGTGTGAATGCCCTAACTTTTACCCCTAATTTGATGTAAACCTGTTATCTTTTGTCCTCATCGGGCCGCTATGCAGCGATCAATAGAGATCCAAACATTACAGACACATTGGTTCTGCTGAAGCCTGGTAAGGAGAAAGATGAAGAAATACATGCAGATTTATTTCCAGGGAAAATTAATTTGTATAACTATTATCCTGGCGTAATCTACCGTAATTACACACTCGTTTCTACTCATGTTTCCATGGCAATAAGAGGTATAATTTTCATCGGATCCGAGAGCGATTGAAGGCCTTTTGCACAATGGGTGTATGTATGCAGGGATGCACACGCTCTTAGTTCCAAACAAAGACACGCACACTCAAGCACACACGCGCACACACACATGCATGCAGCACGCACTCTCCCCAACCGAGGCCCCCTGCTCTCCATTAGCTAAAGCTCCCCTTCAGACTGCATATTTCTGTTTGTTGTTCTGTTTTATTGCACAGCAGTAAACCCCCTCTACGTCTGGCTCCAGAGCCACTGCCCCCTACAACCTCTTGCTTCATCTTTCTTCATTTTAGTGGGATGGATGGAAAGAAGAGGGGGAACAGAGACAGGAAGAATTGCTCTTATGAGTCTTTTGGATCCTACACCACCAGCTATTAAAACCGGATTTTTCTGGTTCAAACTGACCTCTGTACAAAGGGTCGCGCTTTGAGCATACACACTTCATTTCAACACCCACCAGCCATGACCGTGTGACACTTTTGTTGGTATCGCCATGCCATCCTGTGCCACGCTGCTCTCTTCCTGTGCCTCTACCCCTCCCTGACCCTTAGGACCCTGTGTGCCAAGCCACCAGGGTCTAAGCCCGCTGGTCTCAGATGGGACACCATAGAATGCTTCTGGTCCGCTTCCTTGCGTCCATCCGGCCTTGATACTACTCCATTAATAACTCCATTGATTGAATGATTTCGATTTGAAAGGGGTCACTGTGTATTGATCACAGGATAGTTATCTTAGATTACGACTCCCATTTGTTATATGCACATTTCTCAGTCCTTCCACACAGACAAGCACATGTGTGTATCTGGACGTGTAGCTTCAGAATGTACGACCGTTGGTTGTACTCTGAGGAAGAAGCTATTGGAAAGATGGGGGAGGGATGGGGGAAAGGCAGACCATAAACAGGAATGTACAGGGAGGAGGGAGACAGAGAGGAGGTTTGGGTCTCATCTTGGTCTACCAGATTTAAAAAATATGGAGGAGACAGACAGGCAGACAGGCAGACAGACAGACAGACAGACAGACAGTCAGTAGACGCTCACGTTCTACACTCTCCATCTGTTCATCCCCTTTCTTCCCTCTCCCACCTCCCATTTCTCTCTCACTTTTTTAAATCATCCCTCTCTCGCCAATACACTTCTTCACACGGTTTCACCCTCTGACCATCCCCCACGACCCACCCCTGACCTTATACACACACACAAACTAATTCAGTGCACCTAGCTTAAGGCTTTGTTTTGGAAAGACAAGGCAGTGCTCGAGGCTGAGTGATGTCATTTTGCGTGCGTGTCTGTGTGTGTGTGTGTGTGTGGTGGTTGAGGGTGGTTGCTGTCAGTGTGGGGGTTGGTGGGCTCCTCAGTGTGGTTGTGAAGGCTGGGTAGTGTTTGAAAGAGGGCATTGTTCAGCAGGTCTTGCTCTGTTTGGATTTGCAGGCCAAATGTTTGCTTGCAAAAGAATGCAGATAGAAGGAGTTGTGGGGGTGGTACGATGGTGTTTCAATTTCCAAGACTGGCACATATTTCTGCTTAACCCCCTACATGCCTGTAATATACACACCCCAGATGCTGGGATGTTGTTTTTGCGAAGACCTTCGGGGAATGCTTTGTGAGTGTCATCCTCCTGCAGGCTTTCTCAGTTCTTTATCTCTGAGAGATAACTCTCCCAGCCTCTTTGTTTTGTGTAAAGCCACTAAATGCCGCTGAGATAACGACACAGGCGGTGCAGTCATGAAGGTACCAGTCAGGGTTGCTGTGGGATATTCACACCTACGGTACAGGAAGTTCAGCTCTCAAACTTTCACAAGTGCTCAGAGAGGGTTTACACATGTACGGCTTGCCTGGAAGACTCTTCTGTCTCTATCTGTTATTCTATTCTGTTAGTCGCCATATTATTTTGCATGTACTCATACTGTCCTGTCCTCTCAACAGAACGGTCCCCTCATCGACCTATTCTTCAGGCCGGTCTGCCTGCCAACACCACTGTGCATGTTGGGGAAGACGCCCGTTTTGTCTGCAAAGTTTACAGCGATGCCCAGCCTCACATCCAGTGGCTTAAACACATAACACAGAATGGAAGTCGTTACGGGTCCAATGGAGACCCGTATGTCCGCGTGTTGAAGGTACGTTCCTCCTCTTCGTCTTTGTGGAAGATGTTTTTTTATTCTTTTCAAAAGCTGCAAATGCGTCCCTTTGAGATATCATTCAGCCACGTAGAAGAACTAATGGTGAAATTTCCTTCCTCGTAAAGTGAAGTCTTTCTCGGCGAGGATTCCCCCTCCGTGCTGCTCCGTTTAGCCGTCGCAGTCAAACATCAACACGTTGTCCCCACGCTGCCGACTTCATGTTTGTTTGCGTGTGCGTGTCGTGCGTGTAACTGTACTTGTTTGTCCCATTTTACATGTCTAAGTATGTGTGTGTGGATTACAGCGTTCAGGCATTAACAGCTCAGATGTGGAGGTGCTCACCCTCACCAACGTGACAGAGGACGATGCTGGGGAGTATACCTGTAAAGTCTCCAATTATATAGGCGAGGCCAACCAGTCGGGCTGGCTGACTGTCATCCCAGGTAACCCTGAGACCCGATCGCTGACCAACCCTCCCCTCCCCGGTGTAATTTCCTGGGGTTTCTCCCTGACCTGGTGTGCTGTGGTGGTCCTGCTGGTGGTCTCTTGGTGGTCCTGGTGCTCACAGACCTTCTCTCCCCAAGTGTTACATCCTTATGTTCCAGCTACTCCCTCTACCGCTGACACCTGGTGCAGCCATGGAAGCACTGCTTGGACTTCAACACCAAAATTGGCACAGCGACCTCTTCCCTCTTCACGCCTGACTCTCCCTTTGTCTTCCCTCTTGCGAGCTGTGTCAAGGCGGTGTTTGCTGTTACAATGCTGTGTTCTCCATGCTTGTCTTCTCTGTGGCTGCGTGTGTGCATGGTGCCGTTCAGTGTGGACTGGGCTGGCTTGTATTAGCAGGTTCCTTCGGTATGGTGATGGGAAGCTTTTGTGTCTTCATGTTTTGTTGGTTCACGGGTAGACATTTCTGTGTCTGTGTTCATTCTCTCCCACCATACTCTGCTCTAGATACGACTGCGACGATGGACTCCAGCTCCTATTGTTTCTCCCTTGGTGTTGTGGGTTTCAGTTTTTCATTTTCTCTTTCTTCTTGTTTCTTCCCCCCCCTTTACCTTCAATTATACTCCCTTCTGCTCTTATCTTTGACCCACTCTTTCTTCTTCCACCACCTGGTCCTCATCTTCTCCTTCTCCCAGACCGCAGGTGTTAACACCACAGATAAGGAGATAGAAGTTCTCTACTTGCCCAATGTAACTTTTGAAGATGCTGGGGAGTATACGTGCTTGGCGGGTAATTCTATTGGGATCTCCTATCACACTGCTTGGTTGACGGTGCTTCCAGGTATATACACTCGTAGGCTGTCTTTTCTTTCACCTTTCCCTCTCTATGGTTGGATTTTGTCGTTTCTATAACCGCTCTGGAAGGCAAGCCCTCCCTCCTCCAGGGCACACAGCTGAAATATTAGGTTACCATGATGTACCAGCACAGTCAACAACCAACACAATGTAACACAAGAGCAGAGCATATATTCTATAATATTATCTGAATTGGCAGACTCTTGAAAGGCTCAGGGCAGATAACGGGGTAGTTTACCATCAACTTTTTATAAGTCTGGGACGGAAGTGGAGCTCCCAGAGCAGATCGAGTGTCCCCAGACTCCAGAGGGAGGCGAGGGCTTGTCTCTCTTTTCTTCCTCCATCTTTTTCTCTCTCCTTGGGAAAAGTCATTGCCACATTGTGGCTCTGTGTTTGCATGTTGAAGTCTGTCTCTCCACAGTTAAGGCATGTGTTTCATGTGTGCCCTTTAACTGACTGCCTACTCCCCACTTCTCAAATGTTCTCCTCCTTTCTCCTGGCTCTGATAATTGGCGACTTCTAAGTTCTTTATTATTCTTTGAAATAAAGATGGAAAGATAAAACTCAACATTCGTTTCATGTTGGTTTGCCTTTCTCAATTATCAGGGCCAAACATCTCACTATAAACACAGGCATGTAAACTATTGTCCATTTTTGTTGTGTGTGTATGTGTGGTATGTGTGTTTGTGTGCCCATTTATCCCATTTATTTCTTTATCCCTATTTTCGTTCTTTGCTCACACTTTGAAAGTGGAACTGTGTCTGCAGACGTTCACTCCAGGCCAAATAGATGCTATTAAGTTATAGCTGAAAATAACAATCCACATTCACGGTGTCAGGGCATCAAACGTGATCGAATACTTGACCTCTTAACTCGTCATCCTGAAACAGATGACCAGTGTCTTATGTCTAAACTATCAAAGTTGGTTGTCATAAATGAGCTATCTTCTCTAGGAAGGCTATGGATTATTTACTGCCCTCAACCTGCTCTGGCATTGGACTGAGCTGTGGTTTTTGACCCCTGGATATGAGGCAGACAGACTGGAGAAATGTTCCTACGTGACGTTTTTCACCCCCAGCTGTCTGTCTGACTGTTTAGTTGGCTCGCTATTCTGCACAAAGGCCTTGTTTGTGTTGTTGAGAGCTATGCATTATGGAACAGCCCATTCATATAGGATTCAGCCACATACATGGCACACGCACACACACACACACACACCCATTTCCTCGACAGGATGCTCACAACACATACAGCCCCGGACCAAGGACACCGCTCGCCCTTGTTTGCACTCTGAAGTAAAGCGCTTTTGTCCCATCTATCGTGGGTGTGTGTTTGTATGAATGCTCGCGTGTCTCCAATATTAGCACAGAATGCAGGCATACGCGGGACCGGTCGCATACTGACTGGTTCCAGACTTGTAATCTGCTAAGACATTTAAGCAGCACACAGGACTATTAAGAAAGAAAAACAGAGTAGGCGTGCAGTACCCTGGGAAAAATAGAGGAGGATACTACAAAGTCATCCTTGTTTAGTTTGCTTGCCTTCTGTGATTACATTTACACGTGAGTCATGTCCAGAGCGTCTGTCTGTGCTTGTCTGTATATTCACAAATGTGTGTGATTGTGCCTGTGTGTCACTCATATGCGAGTATCAGTGAGAGTCTTCCTCTACCTTTCTCCGTCTGACCTCCGTGTTGCCTCACGCCCTTCCTTCCCCAGCCAGTAACGAGGGGCCAATCACAGGACCCGTGACCCCCGACTATGTGGAGATCGCTATATACTGCGTGGGGGTCTTCCTCATCGCCTGCATGGTGGTCATTGTGGTGGTGTGTCGTATGAGGAACACTGCGAAGAAGCCTGACTTTGGTGGTCAGCCGGCAGTCCACAAACTGAGCAAGCAGATCCCCCTGCGCCGCCAGGTAACAGAAAGTAGATAAAGAGTTCTAAAGGCATCTAACACCCCTAGAGGAGAAAAACCAAACACGACACAAAGAACACTCGATCGGTACATTTCAAACAAACAAGCAGAATCTCACAGGAAAGACATCATTGCACAAAATATTATCCTTATATTCTCAGTTACACGGTGTGAATTTCTGAGCCATGCTTTTCACTCAAGGGAAACCAAACGGGGGTTTCTGCAAGGTAAAAAAAAGGTCAAAATGGCTTACATTCTACTGCAGAGAGGCTGATTCCTGTGTCAAGGTAAGGTTAGAGCGGAGAAAGGAGAGAGGAGCCCCGGGGACGGTAATGCGGTGGAGTGATTAAGACGCATTTATTAAAATTACGATTGTTCGTCTTTTCTTTGAATTAAATTAAATCTCTGGAGATAGATTCTTAATGTTAAAGCATTAATGTGCAAATGTGGGCAGGTCTGTCATACTTAAATTTCCAACAATTCCACCCTTAATTTGTTTTAATGTTTTATCGCCGTTCATTAGAGATACTCGTGGGAAATTACTTTCTGTAAAATCTTAAAGTTGTCTTTCTGAACCTGTCCTCCACAGATCTTTGATTTTATACACTCTCCTCTAGTAATGGCATGCCTTGGTGTTTTATTTTCACCGAACCCAGACGGTGGTGATCAGCCAGTCTCTTTTGCCATGCAGGTGTCCGCCGACTCCAGCTCCTCCATGAACTCAAGCACGCCCCTGGTCCGCATCACCACACGGCGCAGCTCCGCCCACGACGATCCCATTCCAGAGTACGACCTTCCCGAGGATCCGCGCTGGGAGTTTGCCCGAGACAGGTGAGGGGGGATTATTGTGCCAACTCCTGGCAGATCACACACTTACATACTGTACATACATACAAGTACGCTCTGAAAACGGTCAAGCTCCAGTGTGAAAGCACCAGGGCTGGACCGGGATTACATCAATCTTGAAACAAGACAAAGAAGTCAAACAACTCACTAGAGCACACTCATAAAATCTAATTGAATTGAAATGTTCCCCCCACGATGCAGAATTTTTCCAGACCGACAGCACGGTGATAGATTCAGTGATTCATGGATATGTTTGGCAAAAAAGAAATAAACCACCACTTAGTCCTAATTACAACTCCGAACATTTCACCATATGCATAATACATCATTATGTAAATGTAATTCAGCTCCTCCATAAAACATTTTGAAGTATTCAAAGTGCTCACCTGCCATGCTGTGTTGTTGCCGTATCCAAAGTGGGACACAGAATACCAGATTGAGTCCTGGAGGCCTGCATATAGTGAATGTTTGGTGGCATTTGTGCTAATGTTCAGCGCTGCACCCTTATCCTCTACGCCATTACAACATACATACACATTACATATCTCAGTGTAACACGGTGCTTTACAGTAGCAGATAACACCTAGATTATGGCCATCTGTCTGATTTAATCTCAGCAGCTAAATGACCAGATAGCTATTGTTCCGGCTGAGGTGTGACATTAACCAAACCGATAATGACTAAGGAGTAAGTGAATAACAGTGGTGATAAAGGCTGGTGATTCATCTGCTGGTGCCGCAGTACAATGACCTAAACTTGACACCTCACCGCCTGACATATCACTCGCAACGCCACATCGCTCTCACACAGTCATACAAACGTGCTACTGATGGTAAAGAATGACGCCGTGCTAATTAGTGGTTAGCTCGCAGCTTTCGTCTGCGTGTCTGGGCTAGGAGTGTTTGCTCGGTCTCATACCAGAGGAATTAACACCGCCGAGGCTTCGATTAGTCACAGTGACAGCGGCCAGCAGGAGAGTTTCGTTTGGATTTATTAGGACAGTAAAGGTTAGAGTTGTTAAACGCTCGCTGGAGGCTTCTAATTTCGAAAGAAAAGGGAAAAATCCCGTAGGCCCGTCTTTTAGTAAATTCTGCTCGGATCAAAAAGAGAATATTCCCTCAGTTCTCATCTGAGTTCATGCAGTTCTTATTCGAATCGATGAGCCAACTAAAAAAGATGTTTTGTGCCTGTGACGGGCAGGATCCAAACGACGTGAGGATGTTTGAGAGCTGAATGTTTCTCTGTGTGCTTCACTCTTTGGGTCTTTGTTCCTCTCTAGTCCTTCCCTGTCATTCCAGAGCCGGAGGGATCATGTTGGGCTTGCAGAAGTCTGTGGAATGCAAACTTTTGCGGTTGGCATAGAGGAAAAATAACATTGATCATGTGTGGCTGCATGGACAGAATGGTTGTCATTGAACGGAGCGAGTCCGTGCGGACAGATAGGGGATTGTGTTACTGCGACAGGGTGCCGGCTTCAGGCCCCCAGTTTCACGGTGTTAAGCGTGAGTGTTTACATAACGAAAACACTCGGCCGCGGAGGTGGGAACAACAGCTGCCAATCAAGAAAAAAAAAAGACAGCGCGAAGGAGCGTTGCTGGTGCACGAGCCAGATGGGTGTCATGGCAGTAAAAAAAGTATTAACAGAAGTCCTGTTAAGCAGATATTACGAAATCACTTATGATGTAGCGCTTAAGTCGTCAGTCCTACCTTTATGGCAGCGCAACGCCAGCATTCCACCTGTCACAGGCTAAAGTGTCAGGGCTAAGTAAAGCCCTGTGTAATTACTCGTAAAAAGTGTGTACTGGAACATGCCAAGAACGGGTAAACAGTTTAGAAACGAGTGCGTCTCCCTCACTTTATCAGGCGATTATCGTCGCCGCGTCTGCCTTCCTACCTACTGCCCTGGCACTAGCTGCAATCACCACGCCAGTAAAGCACTCACACAGACACCATCTGATTGAAACAGAGAGAGCGAGAGAGAGAGAGAGAGAGAGATCGATCTAGTAAAAATACATGGTGAGATGGAGCAACTGGCCTAGTGCCTGGTTTCATTCCTGTTGTATTTACTCTGACTTGTTTCCCTCTGTAGCGCACATATCAGTGCCCCAGTCAGATCAGGTCAATGAGTTTCTAGTGTGTGTGTGAGTGTGTGTGTGTGTTTCAGTACCTAATCAGATCCTCTGTACCGCAGGTTGACCCTGGGCAAGCCACTAGGTGAAGGCTGCTTTGGCCAAGTTGTAATGGCGGAGGCCTTGGGCATCGATAAGGACAAACCCAAGGAGGCGGTGACTGTGGCCGTCAAGATGCTCAAAGGTAAGAATGTCCTTTTTCACCGCTGCGTGGCCGTAGTGCACACAAGCTGAACTGGTAACCGTAAGCGTCTGATTTGTGCTAAAAATCAGACCGATACACTACTTCATTGTTTTGTGGCAATCAGAGTAGAATTTATAGGAGAGTTATGCTCCAGTGAGGGTTCAGCAAAAGGCAAGGTGGAGCCCCGGGCCGTCATTATTATTCATTATTGGTGGCTGCTGAGTGATGGCGGTGGGAGGCAGGTTTTGTAGGTAAGGGTTAGGGCCGGTCGCATACCTGACCTCAGAGCAGCAGTCGGTTGGAGCTCAGTCAGCACCCACACAAAGAGGCGAGTCACACTAGCAGCACTACTATGATTAATAGAAGGAGGCAGGGGAGGCACGGAGTGTTCCAGGGGTGGGTTAGGCAGGGAAGGCCCAGTGCAGCAGCCAGCTATTGGTCCATCCCTGACAAAGGGAAACTAGCGAGTATGAAGCAAGGTAATGGTTCAGAGGAATGTAGGCTATGCCATTGTGCCTTTACTTGCTCAGTCGGCCTCATGAAAAAGGAGCCGACGCTGCACATAACCAATCTAGATTGACCGTCTTTAATTTCGGCTCCTCCCTCCCCCCTTCAGCTGAAAGGATGCCTCTGTAGTCTGAGAGTAGATGCTCCCGCTGTCGTAACCTTAGCCCACTCCGTCTGTCAGTTGCACTTAATCACAGCCACCTAGAAAACAAGGTGCTGTCTGACAGACGTAGATGGTCTAAGTGCAGGGTTTAAGGGGAGAGATGAGAAGGGTATGTTTGTTTTACTGACCTCCCGTTTCTCCCTTTTTTAGATGACGCCACCGAGAAGGACCTGTCTGACCTGGTGTCAGAGATGGAAATGATGAAGATGATCGGCAAACACAAGAACATCATCAATCTCTTAGGGGCTTGTACACAAGATGGTGAGCTTTTTTTGTTTTTTTTGTAGAAGAAGACACGATCGATGTAGCACGCAGTCGGGAATGATCGTAACTTTTCTCTCGTGTGTTTTTTGCAGGCCCACTGTATGTGATAGTGGAGTATGCCTCTAAAGGCAACCTGAGGGAGTACCTCCGGGCCCGCCGCCCCCCTGGCATGGAGTACTCCTATGACATTGCCCGTGTCTCCGACGAACAGCTCACTTTTAAAGATTTGGTTTCCTGCACTTATCAGGTGGCACGGGGCATGGAGTACCTCGCATCGCAGAAGGTGAGGACACGCAACTACATATGTGTCCAATCAGCGTTTGAAATTCTGTAAATCTCAGAGTACTTTCCCGTGCATCACTGTGGGAATATTATCTCATGTTCCCCTGTCTGGTCCATGCATTTTCTTTCATTTTGTCACAAAAGTCCCTCTGTAAACTTTAACGTTTTCACAATGGAAAACGGCAAAATGAGCCAAATGCCTCCCTACGTATGTCTCACTTTTGGAATGTGGCAAAGTCATGCATGCACGTTGATGCACAGAAATGTAAGCACTCGTAACATATCCAGACATGTTCGTCAAGTTATTTTAACATCATTCCACATGAACTCTCACCTTTTTCAGAGTGAGCGAACTGACTTATTCTTGCCTTCTCCTCACTTTTTCCACTCTGTGACCACTCTTCTTTTCCTTCCTCAATTTTCCCTCTCCTCCCCATTTGTGTCTTTCTCACTCTCTCCATCCCAGTGTATACATAGAGACCTGGCAGCCAGGAATGTCCTGGTCACGGAGAGCAACATCATGAAGATTGCTGACTTTGGCCTGGCCAGGGATGTCCATAACATCGATTACTACAAAAAGACGACAAATGTGAGTTCCCGACCTGCACTCTTCATATTGCGGGATGTGAAGCTTTAGAGAGCCGAATGTTTTTGATAGCCAGAATGTGAGATTAGTATGTGTCTCCCTCTTCTCTACTTCCCTCTGTTTTTCAATCTCTCTCTCGGCTGGTGTCTTGGCAGAAGCCGTAGGTTCCCAGGCAGCCTGTGAATGTCGTGCTTCTGGAGTCCCGGCCTTGTTTGTCCCTCACTCTCTTGCCCCTTTAGTTCCATAGACACTTATACAATTAGCCCTGCAAGAGAGACAAAGTAAGCGGGAGAGGGAGCATCTTAACGATAATTGACATCTCCATAGCGGGCCAGTGGTGTCGTTCTTTCCCACCGCAGAGCAGCCTCATTTAGTATGCATGGTTGCCTTGTCATTACACGCACAATCATGCTGAGAACTCGCTGACAACAACAACAATATGCAATGATGCTTGTGGTAATGATGACAGGGACAATGGCCGCTCCGACAATAAGAGTTGTTCACATTTGAGCACTCTAAACAGCATCATCATTGTAGTCTTTTATCGAGCCTTCATTGAACCAAACGGCTAACTTGTAAGCACATTCTTATCTGCACGACAGCCCGGCGAGCGTGTCTCGAATGGAACGGCGGGCCTCACCGCATCAATCCTGCGATTATCGCGTGAAAAATATTGGTTATATATTTCGATTCGCGCGCGTGTTGCAGTAGATAGGTGGTTCCCCGGCGCTATTTAAAGGCTCTAAGATGTATTTTACGTTTTAAAACATCCCAGAGTAGATGATGAGATTACGCCTGTCAAACTGATATTGACCAAGGTCGCCCCGTCAGCTACGCTTAGCTTCCCAACCAGCGTTTTAATGGTGCACAGAGATAAACCCTCTCCTTTATCTGTGACCCTGTTTATCAGCTCCAGAGCTTTAACAATGTAAATATTCCTCAGGGGAGATCCTCCTCTCAGAGAGCCACTCTAGTGTCTTATTCCCTGGGCTGTCTTTTCATATCGCCTTTTCTAGGAGTAATGGGATCTCCCAGCGGTGAATGAATGTTAACAGTCTGAAAAGAGCAGACATTTTTGCATTAATTTGGTGTTTTGTGTGCACGTTGGTTTGAACCTCTAACGTGACCGGACGTGTGTGTCTCCTCAGGGTCGTCTCCCCGTAAAATGGATGGCTCCAGAGGCGCTGTTTGACCGGGTGTACACTCACCAGAGCGACGTGTAAGTACTAAACTCTGCCACTCTTATACACATACTGTGTGTTTACACGAGCTTTAAGACTTCAATTATACTGTGATTAAAGCAAGAATTTAGCTTTTTTCGGTGAATGTAGTTGAAATTGGCATAAATGTGAGCGTGCTTTACTACAAGTAACAGACCCAGATTATACAATTGTAAATCAATTTATTAATCACAGTATGGCGCCTCTGTATCATTTGTAAGTTCTCACTGGGCCACCTCAGCTCATACTGAGATGCTGATTGTTTCTTTCCCACACACACGTCAATTATGCAAATATTAAACCCCCGTCTCTCTCATATATTTACTCCTGGCATAACGTGGAGCCCAGCTGCTCTCCTACAGTCAGCAGTTCAGATCTGAGGCTTGTTTTTCTGGCGAGCGAGGTGTTTTGGTGGAGTGTTGGTGTTTTTGTGTGGAGGACAGCAGCCTATATCTGTGGCAAAAGTGAGGATTTCACGCTAGACTTGTAGCCAATGCCGTGTTGCTAATCTGGCCAGCTTCAAAGGACCCTGGAAGGAGCCGGAGCGCACCACCTCCAGCTCACCCTCACTCCTCCGGCCCGGCTCGGAAGTCTCCCCTCATTTTGGGCCTCTGCACATGTCTTGAACAATACCGTAGCCCTCCGCTACAGGCCTCATCCTTCTGCACCCTCCTTCTCTCTTCCTTTAACCCCCTGCTGTCCCCTCTGCGCTTTCCTCTCCTCCTTCACCAACACTTTGAACATGTGGCTCATCATTTTGGAGCCATTCCACAAGCAAAATAATCCCCCCCCCTTCTCCTTTCACCCCTCTCTCCTCTTATTTTCATTCATCTGGTATGTGAATTGATGACCCGTCCCTGTCTCTCTCTCTTTTTTCAAGTCCAAGAGTACTCATTCTAAAAACAGAACAAAGGCAGAGCGTCCCTCTCTTTTTGGTGTTTGAGTCTTATGCGCTCTGACAGTGGCTGTTTGAAGTTTCTGCTCCAGACACTGGCGGTAGAAAGTGTACGTGGCAATTAGATAAATGCCTTGCGTGCTGACCCCTGGGAAAAGAGATTTGGTGTGTGTGTGTGTGTGTGCTTGTGTGTATGAGTCACACACCAGTAGCACAGTTAACATTGTAGTGCTCATCCAGTTAAGCGCCTGGCTAAAGAGAATCCCTCTGTCCGTGTCTGTGCGTGTCGCACGTGCGCGTCAATAATATGTTTTCGTTCACATGATGCCCTTCATATTTCATAGATTGGCCCCAATCAATACTCGGGGGAAGTAAGGGGGCCGAATGGGGGCCACTATTGAAGGCTTTGGCTACCGTCGTCCTTGTACTACGCTCACCGCTAATTACGTTTCATCACTCACTTTTAGTAATTGGCTTTTCGTATGGAGGGAAAGAAGAGAAAAGTAAGAGGAAAGCAGGCAGTGGGCGGGGAGGAGGACGGCTTACACCGAAGCCCTGCCGATCCATACATGACATCAGATTAAATGAATACATGAATTCCAATGAAACTCTCCCCTCGTTGTTTTGATAAATGGGCTCAGGGGAGTCTTGCGGCTGGCTTAGGTAAGGGTAAAGAGTTGTTGCACAGGCCCAGGGAGACGGCATTATAGCCCAGCCTGCTGGAGACAATGTGGGGGGTC